>VBSM01000316.1:11294406-11314289 GCA_008086735.1 Cheirogaleus medius
AAAAAAAAAAAAAAGTCCATGAGTCCCCAGCACAATTTCATATCTTTGTTTAGCAAAGGTTGATCATCATTGATAACCAAAGACAACACAACAATGGATGCAAACTCACTGCTAACTGGGAATCACGATGCTCAAGTTAAGAAACTCATGGAAAACAGGTATCTGAGTACGTGTATGTTCTCAACATGCCAGACCACATTTACTTACAGAAAATGCAGTTAGATGTCTCTCTTTATCACATCTCTAAGTCATAATGTCAGCACTTTGGATGCTGCTAGCTGTCAGCGTGTGTGAGAACCTAAAAAGAAAAAAGAAAAAAAAAATAAAATAAAAAAACCAGCATAACTTTCCTTCAGAAGAAAACACTGTGTAGAAAAATATACATAGTGTATATGCATATGCAAACAACCTTTCACTATTTCTCTCGGTTCATAGGACATAATGAGAATTAATTAGCACATTCCTAAATCATTAGCCCCAATTTCCTCCTTAATGTGTGCATCTACGCATAACTGAGGATTTTGTAAAGAAAGGAGACAGAAACCAGAAAGCTGGGGTCAGAAGCAGATTCAGAGATGCAAGTATAAATGGATGTACCGTGATTGTGTGTCTTTGTGATGCATAATTACAAATGATTTTAATTCAACCCCTTCTTCGCTATGAGCTATCCTTTTTTTTCCCCCTGTTCTAAATACGGTACCTACAAGCCCCCCAAGTTCATTTCTTACAGACTTTGAAGATTTAAAAATTTCTCCAAAATGCCACATGTCAGTCAAAAAAGAAAATGATTGGCTTTTAAAATTATAATTTAAAGCACACTGACTAGAGGGTATGTTTTCATTAAAATTTAACCCCTTTTTAAGCTCAGGCGTCTGGGGCTTTTGGGAACATACTGAAAACTTGGGTGTTTGTCTCCATAGCTTTCTGCAAAACAAGAGCTACAAAATAAAAAGCACTGAATTGCAATAAACAGTTTCCCCTGTTAATATAAGACAATATCTTTCAATCTATGCCTTAATACATTATTGACTGCTCATTTGAAATACACAGAAAAACCAAGAGCCTATCACTTCCAGCTGTAAATGTTTAGAAATTAAATCTAACAAGTAAGATTTAAGTAATAAATGTATGGAAACCTTATTTTTTTTAATGGAATCATTTTATATCCTCTGAGGGGAATCTTTCTTTTAGACAAACGTAACCCTTTTGTACTATAAATAATCATTCTTCCATCAGGGTAATATTCCATTAAAACATAAATTATTTTAAAAGAGCAGGATATTTGGCAAAGTAACCTCCAAACGTAATAATGCCATACAAGAAAATGATTGATTGTTTAAACTATTTTATTTTCCTTTTGCTTTATGCCAGTATTTTAAAAATAAATACTTCTTAGTGATTACACAAACCTATACATGTGATACAATTTAAAAGAACTATACCAAACAATAGTGTGCATCTAAAATCTGGTGAAATCCACATAAGGGCTGTAGTCTGGTTAATAGTATTCTGTCAATTTCCTGCTTTTGATATGTACTATGGTTATATAAAATGTTACCATTGGAGGAAGCTGGTGAAGGGTATACTGTACCTCTGTACTATTTTTACAACCTCTTATGAGTCTACAATTACTTCAAAATAAAAAGTTTAAAAAAAAAAGAATTGCCTCTATATGATTTTTATAAGTCTGAATTCCCAGACATTGTGTTGGATTTTCACACTGCAAGGAATAGAATAGATTCTCACGAAAATTCAGATCTATAACTGGTAGAGGGATTTCTGAAAGGTTCAAAACAGATCCTTCCATTGACTCAGATCAGAGCAAGGTCTGATGTGTGTGTTATCTTTTTTTTTTTTTTAGAGACAGGGTCTCGCTCTTGGTCAGGCTGGTTTCGAACTCCTGACCTTGAGCTATCCACCCGCCTCGGCCTCCCAGAGTGCTAGGATTACAGGCGTGAGCCACCGCGCCCGGCCTTGTGTGTGTTATCTTTAAAGTCCTGATCAAGACCATGTTTCTAATCTCCTTATATTTCATTTGCCCCCATCTCTTTGCCTATCCACAGCTCTGGGCAGAAATGTCTCCCTCCTATCTCACACTAGTAAAGTCTAGTGGCCAAGAACCTATATTCAAATTGCTGCTCTGACACTACCTACACAATCTTGGTCAAGTTTCTTAGCCTGTCAGAGTTCAGTTTGCTCATCTGTAAAATGGGATCATTATAGTATCTGCTGCGAAGGGTTGCTATGAGAATTAAGAGAAGTCCTGGGAGCCAAGCCCTTAACAGAGTGCCTGGCATCTGACAAGCACTGCATGAGTGTCCAGAGCCACACGAGAGCTTCCTTTAAATGCTAATCCCTCCTCTTCTTAACTTCTCTGCAGTCCTCGGTTCCCACGTCTGTAAAAGAGAATAACGATGCAGTGTCCAGCCTATGGTCAGGCTATTTCATGAGTGCTGTTCTTCTCACATGACAAATATTTCTCACCCCCCTCTCTGTTTTGCTGCGCTCGGAAACCCTCAAAGGCAGAAGGCAGGTATTACTCCACCTTTCTATCTCTCGCCCAGCGTCAGCACATTAATGCTTGTGAGATTGTCATTTTTCAAAAAGCCCATGACCGAGATGTAAAACCTTAAAGTCGACCATTTGAACCACATTACAAAGGACCGTAGGAATAAAAATGACATGACAGAACCACTCTGGTTGTCCAGAATTTCCCTTTTTAGAGTATGGCACTTATAGGTTTTCAGATCTTGAATTTGTAAAAGTCACCCTCAAGGGGAGTTGTGAGTCCTGGGTTTCCAGCCGCAGCGGGATCCCCCACCAATCTTTGCTGGGAAAATCCAAGTACTAAGGAGGTGCCAGTTACGCCCATGGGGGACACCACAAACCAAAAGTGATGCCTCCCTGCTCCAGATTAGCATAGTCCAGTGAGCTTTCAGTTAAATAACACTCTTGAAAAATTTCACAAATGCCCACGATAATACCCTCCACTGCTCTAACTCTCTGTAACCCTATTTATTCCTGTGCTCTCACTTTAGCATTATAAAGGGACCTCCGCATCATCCTGAAGTCATTTAGAGGACCGGAATATCATATTCAGAAAATAGCTGGTTTTCTGTCAGAAGTACTTATTGACTGTGACTTGAAAAACCCTCATACAGATAAATCTAACACCACAATAATTCAATATTTTTTCTCCAAAACAAAACCATTAGCATTTTATTAGAAGAAATATTTCATCTCTCTCTCCCTCTCTCTCTCTCTCTCTCTCTCTCTAAACACGCCACAGATGTAGCACTCCATGTGGGTTGTTAGAAAGTCAAAGAATATAATTTCTTGATTAATTGCCATACACAGGATCCAAGTTATGTACAATTTTGGTAGTTAACCCCACCACCTCCCATAAGCAGTTACTGCTAAACCTTCCAAATAAGCACATTTATGATAAATCACTTGGAGCTGTTTAAGTGGATCAGGCCTTAAGTTATTCCTTGGGATAGATCATGTCATTTTCAATGTCCATGAACTACAGGAGAGAAATTCCACTGCAAACCTCTGCCGCGGTATCTTCGTTTCCCTTGCAGGCTTCGGGGAGTCTCAGTCAATATTTCTTATCTTATTTTTAAATATCTTGTGGTCTCAGAAATGGTCGGTGATTCACAAATTACATCAGGAGTCTAAAGATAGACTACGGGCTTATGACTTCAATAAATGCAGTGGTTCTATAACAGGGAAAGAAAATGCCTGTTGGTTTTAAGACTATTGGGAATCAAAGAGCTATTCTTAGTTTGGCCAGTTAGAGTCTATCTCTCCAAAAGCAAGTTACCTCCTCTTCCCAACCATCCATCTACTTAACTGGGTGCAGGAATATAAATGGCAAGGATTCCTAGATATTTATATAGTGCTGAATTTGGAGATATGGATACCTTTTTATAGACATTTCCCCTCCACCACAAATTGTTTTGTGACACAGTTTCTATACTGGTTATTTTTCAAAGAGAGCATCTGATTTGCCCAGGACAATAGAGATAACAGTAGCAAAGACAGGGAGAAAAAGTCAGGTCTCACAAGTCCATGGTGAATGTTCCTTTATGCCATCCTGCCTCAATGACTTATTCATCTCACACTTTTATAAGGCAAACTCCGGCATGAAAATTCTTTGCAGGTGACCTTAGGGGAGTTATGGTCCTCCCTGTCTAGTACAGGCAGGGCTGTAAAAAGTATCTCATCTTATTTGAAACAGGATTAGTCCACCAGTACATAAATGGCAAGTAACTGGTGCCTCTCTCCTTCATAGCCAATTCGGACTCTCAGACATCTCCTTGGTCTCCCTCGAAGTTTATCTTCTTTAACATTGGAGATGTGTTTCCCTAAAAGTGGATTTATTTGGGTTTTATTCAGACAACCTTTTATTCTTTAGTTCCCAAAGTGTTCCCAAAGTGTTGGGGGGATACAAGAATTCTGTTACAAGTGACGGTCAATGAATTGTCACACTTTCTAATAAGGAAAAAGCAAAGCCCATTTTTAGCCTTTTCTTGAATCTCACACCTTTCTAATTATGGGTTAATATATTTTCACTTAAAGAAAATTAAATTTATTGCTAATATACTTTTCGATCCATATTATCTAAATGGCCCATAGTGAGTACCACTTTTGCACTTAAAAGGGTTCTTTAAAATGAATTTGATAAAATGCTATCTATTTTTTTATTCTTTTAAAATAGAAAATACCATAAGGAAGTCTCCCCAAAGCCTGTGCCAAGTTTTGTTTGCCCTGTTTCTTTGTTTGTTTTTGAGTTTTGGTTTTTGCTTTTTCAGTTTCCCTGACCATTCTAGATGATCTTATTATCAGACTGCCATTCATTCAATCATTGACTAGCAAAAAGCGTTTTACTGAATACATGGACTGAGAATGAAGGGGGGAAAAAAACATGAAGAAAAATGTCCTCTAAGTTTTCCTACACATATCCTATAATTTTCCAGTTGGCTTAGCCACTCAACATATTTAAATAACCAACCAACATATTTATTTAACATTCGGCAGATGGACATGATAGGAACATCATGATTTTCAGATGTACTTTTATAACTGCAAGGTTTTCTTCGTGCCAGGATCACAACAGGTTCTTAAGGTAAAGCCGCCCCTACCTGCTGTTTGTTCAATGTGGGAGCAACTCTCAACTTAAACATGTCCACTCAGATTAATTTAAATCCCTGACATTAAAGTGGAAATCAAATCATTCTCTTCAATCTATTTTTTTTACCCGCAGCATAAAAGAGACTATTTTACATGTTAATAGTAATCTGATGTGGTTGTATAAATCTGATATAAATATGATACTCTGTTTGGAAATGATGCTAATTTAGTTTAAAATGGAGATTACATTTCAACTTGTAAAAGAGCAGGATGGAATATTAGCATTCATGGCTGTTATATAATTTCCCTTTACACTACACAAGTGTTACTCAAAATCTTTTCTGAGCCTCTTTGTCCAAAGATTTCCCATTCTTCCTATAAGAAAAAGGACTTCTCTATTTAACTGTAAGTTAAACAGGTGGTACAGACCCTTGAAAAAAGATTAACAACAACATTATAAATGCATTTTTGAAGAAACATTTAAAGTTACAATGTAATAAACCGAACAGAATGTCATAAGAATGTCAAACTGGGCACTGTAAAAATAAATGTTATTCCCAAGGAAAATAAAAAGTCTGCATATTTATGTAACATTCAGCAGATGGACGTGATATTAATATAGGGTTTTCAGTTGTACTTTTATAGCTACTAGATTTTCTTGCCTAACTTGGCAACCCAAGGCACCATTTGAGTTTTGGATTTGGACAATACTGCAACAGATGTCCAGACCAATAAAATAAATTCCTTAAGGGCTATGCTTAATTTGTGTAATTGATCAATTTTGGTTACATAGGGCCTCAGCTCACCAGCATGTAACTGCCTTCCACAAAAGCTTTGCAGTTGGGATTTCATTCCATATGTTACAAGAGTTTATGGACTCTCTCTTTGATAACACTGCAGATAGAACCGGGCCTTCGGTGACACCTGTTGGCAACCGGTGACTAAAAACAGCAACCGGTGGAGTGGATGGTTCTGGGGCAGGGCACTATTGACATTTGGGGACAATTTTTTGTGGTGGGCAGATGTGCTGTGCATCGAAGGAGTTTTAGCAGCGTTCCTGGCTTCTACCCTCAAGATGCAAATAGCATCCTCCCTCAGATGTGACAATCAAAAATGCTCTAGACCGCGCCAAATATCCCCTCGGGGACACCATCGCCCGGAGAAGAACTCTTGCAGGAGAGTGGATGCTGCTTCTGGAAGAGCCACACACTGGAATGGCTTAAGAAATCTCATGTGTTTGTTTGCTGTTGTTGTTGTTTTTTAACAAAATATTTTTTCCTTGCCTTGAAGTCTCTCGATCTAATAATCATAGTTGTCAGGAGACAACTCACGACAACTTCGGCCTGACAGAGGGGACCCAGGAAACACGTGCTCAAGCACCAGCCCCGTCCTGCACTCAGGCAGGTGATGATGAAGACGCGGATTGCGAAGCCCATCTCTGAATGTTCACCACTCACCTATTACACGTGCCAGAGTTGCTACGTTAATTATCTCCCCGTATCCTTGATTTAGCGTAACACAGCCTGCAGCCTGTGACAGAAATTAAAGGAAAGACCAGTGACCTCTTTTGTGATTGTGCTAATAACTACATGATAATAAATTAGTTTTCAATTTTCAGAAGACTTTACATGGTAAAAAAAAAAAAAAAAAGGAGCAAGTACATGATACACAAACTTGATAAAAGATGGCTGATCAGCACCAACTTTGAGTCTTCTTTTTTATATTAGCTTCCAATCAATGTAAACAGCCAATTCAAGCAAAGTGCAGTACAATCTATCTGGCTCAGCACATTTCCCGAAGATAATAATAATGAGAAGATGATGTCAGTTTTTTGCATTTTGCATTGGCTATTTTAGCAATGAAAGCCCATGTATTCGACTTTTCCAAGGGTAAAGAATACTTTGACACACACGCCATGCATATGTGCACCCTACACAAAGGATTTTTCCAGGGAGACATATTGACTTGAAGGATTCCTACTAATATCAGGATAAAAACATGTGAAGGAAAATGACTCATCCAATAGCAAAGAAGCGCCATGACTTCTTGGCATAGTTTTGTGCCTTCCTTACATCTGCTCCTGCCTCTAACAGCTTTCTTCTCTTGGCTGGCAAAACACAAATAAGAATGTACAGGAAGCATGGCCCCACTCTGATGTACAATAATATTTAGCTAATTAGAAGAGTCCTCCAGCTCATTATGCTCGGCAGTAGGAAGTAAGAAACTACATGAAAGTATGACACTTGCTAAGCCCTAGGATGGTGTCAAAGCTGAACTGGCATCGCTTTCTCCCGTTTCTTTCTGCACTTGGTTGGGATTGCAATTTCCTTCCTTGCAAATCAGAGTTTTGACTTTCAGAGGGAATGATCCCTTGAACACTGCACCATCTTCTGGCCAATTGTTTAACTACGAGTGCTTAATTACAGCCTGCCGTCCCAGTTTTCTGAGAAGGACTGCCAAATCAGCACGCACTTGGTATATTTTATTATTCCTGTTTTAAGGCAGCACAATAGGTAGACAAGGAACACAGGGCATTATTCTTCTGATTAAATAAAAAGGCAGCGGAACTCTGTTTTATTATAATATAGCTTTGGGTTTCATCCACTGTCTCTAATAATTCTTTATCCCACAAATACCCGTGGAAAGACACGGATATGCTTGGCACTTAGAATCGGGGTCCAGAGAAGTATAAAATATGGTTCTGGCCCTCTGAGAGCTTACAACCTGGTCATATAATTATGAAATGTAAAATGGGCGAATTCGGAACAGCCCAGACAAGAAGCGCAGTGAGAATTTGGAGGAGAGATCGAAGGATTGACCTTGTTGGAAAAGGTTTATGATTGCATTATGATAAAGAAGGATGATATTGATGTCAATGTTGTTTAAGATGTGTCAGGCACCGTGCTAAGCCCCTTACAAATATTGCCTTAATTAATCCTTTAAAGTTGTTCGTTGCATTTTGCTGGCGCGTGACCCAGCACGGGAGCGGGAGAGGTTAAGACTCAAGCCCAGGTTGGCAGGACTCCGTAGCTCATGCTCTGAGCCACCCTGCTGTACTGTCTCCTGTAATAAGGATTCGATTCACAGAAAGGGATTTCTGGAGGACGGAAGGAAGGTTGGGGATGGAGGCAGCTCTAGAATGTCTCTGCAGGAAGGACTTAGGGTGGCAATGTGTTTGGGGGGAGGAGATGCTAAATGACTTGTTTGCAGAGGAGGCCCCCAGATCCTACCTAGATAGAGTGAGAGTTGCCGATGGAGATCACAACAAGGGCCAACCTCCCAAGGCACCCAGGGCTGCTGCCACTGGGAATATCTGCTGCGTATTCAAGGAAGAGCAAGGAAACCAGTTGGGGTGGGTAGCTAACTGGTTCAGAGAGCATCACAGCAAATGGGATTTGAAAAGCAGGTTGGAAGCTGGGCTGGAGTGGCTCATGGTCTATAATCCTAGCACTTTGGGAGGCCCAGGCAGGGGTGGGGGGATTGCTTGAGGCCAGGAGTTCCAGACCAGCCTGAGAAAGGGCGAGACTCCCATCTCACAGAAAAAGAAAGAAAAGAAAATGAAGGAAGGGAGGAAGGGAGAAGGAAAGAAAGAAAGAAAGAGAAAGAAAAAAAGAAAAAGAAAAGAAAGGAAGGAAGGAAGGAAAGAAGAAAAGAAAGAAAGAAAGAAAGAAAGAAAGAAAGAAAGAAAGAAAGAAAGAAAGAAAGAAAGAAAGAAATTGTGTAGAATAATGACCCTGTTCAAATATCATACAAAAGTTAATCTGTTCTCACTATGCAGGATGGAGGGGAAAGAGAGGAAGCAGTGAGATAAAAGGCTCTCACATTAATCAAGATATTTGTCAAGGGAAAGGAAAGAAAGGGACAAATGTGAGAAGGATTGCAAAGAACCTCAGTGGGGGCTGGTGACTGAGAAGGAAGAGGGACCCCACAGAAGAAGCAAGAGACAAAGAACTTTCCAAGTGGTTCGGTTTTTGTAGAGAAGGGTAGAAATAGGAAAACCAAGAGCTGAAGTCAAATTTTCAAGAATAAAGGAAGATGTTGATTTTTGGAAGGCTGCCTTTCTGAAAGTCGTAGGCTATGCAAAACAGAACGTCCAACATGCAGTTGGCACCAAAACTAACTGCTCACTTTGGGCTGAGGTCAGGAATGGATGTACAGATGTGGAAGTCATTCACAACAAACTCAGGTGACAACATGGGGACAATTAACTCCCCAAGGACGGGAGAAATGAGATTGCAAAACAGACGGCCAAGCCCAAACGTTTTGTGCATGCACCTTTAGGAAAAGCCAGGGAGTGAGGGAGCAGAGAGGAGGTGTTAGAGAGAGAAAGAAAGTCACAAGGGCAGAAGAGTGGTATAATATCGAAGGGGCTATGGCTAACGGTGACTGCTACAGAAAAGTCTTGAAGAAGAACATCTCACAATCTTCACATTTGACAGGTATTTATTGAGTGTCTACTATGTACCTGGCACAGTTCTGGATCCTGAGACTAGAATAGTGAGCAAACTAGAACAGAGTCCGTATGGTCACTGAGCTTACATTTTAGGGGGGAGAGGATAGACAATAAACAACTTAATATATTCAATGGAAACTGCCAATATTTGACTGTTTGTTTTTGACCTACAAAAGGTGCACTCTTAGGTGGCTCAACTTAACAGAATGTCACATAATGATGAGTGTCTTAAAGAAGATAAAGCAGACAAGGAGAAAAAGCATGTCAGGGGAAGAGGGGCCTTAGACAGAGGGGTCAGGAGAAGCCTTCCTAATATGCCAAATTTGTACACACACCTGAAGGAAGGGGAGGAAGGTGCCACGAGGGCACCTGAGCACCACCAGCGGAGGTGACAGCAAGGATACAGATCGTGGGGTGACCACGTGCTTAGAGAGAAGGAAAAAGGCCAGTGGACTTTGCTACTGGTTGATCCCCAAGGAAGGGTGTGTCTGTAGAATGGCACAGACTGAGGAGGCCAGGGATTGGAAACATCGCAGGGACTTGAGGAAGGGTATGGGGGTTTCAGAGATACAAGTAGTCAAGCAGCAGGTCAGTTCACACCTGTAATCATTCATTCATTCATTCATTCATTCAATAAAATGATTGAGTCAAAGAGAAAAGGATCTTGGGAGGTGAGAAACTGCAAGCTGGAGGATCTGCAAGTTAGGGTCTGCCATGCACAACTACAGCAGAAGAACGTCAGCAATGCGATGTGCTGAAGAAATCTGAGGAGACACGGGTGGAAAGAACACGGCCACCGGCCAGAGTGGAGGGAGCCAGCCTCCAAAACAGCTCCCTTCAAAGACTTGGGAATGATGCCGCCATCGCCTAACACAGGGATTGCAAACTCGGACCCGAGGCAGGTGAAGTAGACGTGGGAGGTGGGCTGCTCAGGTGAGTGGTGGGGACCGAGGCAACCTGGAGACCCTGTGCCCTATGTATGGGGGCAGCTGAGCCTCAGTCCAGACTCCTGTTGTGCAAAATCAAGGACCCAGAATCGCCAGATGCTCTGATATTTCAAGACGAGCTCCAAGGATGGGTTTCTATATGCAGTCTCTCAATGTATATGTTGTTAGAATTTTTAAAGAATTTTTAAACACTACGCGGGCCAAACAAAACACATCTGTAGCCCAGATGGGGCCTGCAGGTTGCCAGTTTAGGACCTCTGGCTTAGAATAAAGATGTTAGCACAGTCCCCAGACGCAGTCACGGCTCTGAGCGCCTGACTCACACTCAGACTCGCCTGCGAGGAGGTCCCAGCTGGAAGCCCTGCCAGCATCTCCACCGCAACGCGGCCAAACCCGATTGCATCTTCTCTCTCCCCGCATCCCTCTTCCCGCCTTGCCTCTTCCTCGTGAATGACAGCACCCCTGCCCAAGTCCTCGCCCTCGGAGTGGCCTCCCTCTGCATCCTGCAGTCACGACCCCTGCAGCGTCTTGGCGTGCGTCCTCTGTCCCCCATCCCCGTTGTTGTCATTTCCCGCTGATGCTCTGATGGCTTCCAGTCTAAACTGTCCAGATCACACCCACCTCCGCGGGCTCCCTGTTCCTCTCATCTTTCTAAAATACGGCTCTTTCTCGCCACCCGCTTCAGCCCCAGGCTGAAATAATTTCCCCCACCGCTTTAATACAGATAACTTCAGCTGACCTCTGCATCCACAACTCTTCGCTGTACGACCTTTCCAAGCCCCTGTCTCTTTCCACCCACAGCTCCTTTCCCTATGTGTGCACATCCGACGCTTTGCCGTTGTAAACGGCCCCGTTTCCCAGACTCAGCCCCAAGTGTTTGTATTTCTAGATCAGGGCTTTGCCACCTCTTCACTATCGGCACGTTTGTCCAGGTAACCAACCCTTTGTTCTATTCTATGATGGTTAGGGGCATCCGTAGCCTTTACCCACGAGACGTCAGCAGCACCTCTGCTTGAGCTGGGACACCAACGAGGAGGTGATGGAAATAACTGAGGTCTCATCATATGTTCCCCAGGGTAACCTTCAGATTAATTTGAACTCTAAGTATTTATCGACAGGTAGCAGGAAAGCTTGCTCAGAGATGGGTGGAATGGTAAAGGAAAGTTGGTCCCTAAATTCCAGTGCCCATAACCGTAGCCAACACATCGCTTGACTTTTTCATATTTATTAGAGACAAGAGCAATTCCGCCAAGAGGTTTTACCTCCCCGACTCCCGTGCCGGGAAGAGTTCTTTCGCTCCGGCTCTCACGGCACAGACTCCGTCATGATTGCTTGTTTGACCGTTGGGTTTTCCTCCAGGCTGTGCACTCCACGAGGGCACAGACTTGTGTCCCTGTGTCCTTGTCACAGCCGCACCCCCAGCGCCTGACGTAAAGAGGGCACTCGATATTTTGGCAATGAACGATGGATCTTACATTAGTAGACTGATTCTCCCACACCTAACTCTTAGAAAATCCCAATTCTCTTTTTCCTTGAAGACACAGCCCAAGCTCAACAATCTCGGTGAAGACTGCCCTGATTAACACCAACTGACAGGTGGTCTTTCTTTTTCTATGAATCCACACGACACTTCACGGCGCCTCGTTACTCATGATTCCCATATATCAGATCTTTATCCCCAATAAAATTCAAGATCTTTAAGAGAGTCTGCCTTCCACTTTTCATCACTACCCTTAACACTGAATATAGTGTTGGCAGTTCTAAATAGTTGTAGGACAAGCAAATGCGTCACTGTCGTTTATGAAAACAGCTGGAAAGTCCTCCTGAACCAAACTGGACGTGGTAGTTAATTTCATGTGTCAACTTGACTAGGCTAAGGGATGCCCAGATAGCTGTTAAAACATTATTTCTGGTGTAGAGGTGAGAGCGTTTCCAGAAGAGATTAGCATCTGGACCAGTAGACTGAACAAAGGAGCTTGTCCTCCTCACCACAGTGGACAGACAACATCCAGTCCATTGAGGGCCTGAACAACAACAACAACAAAAGGGCAGATTTGCTGTCTCTTCTTGAGCGGGACACACATCTCCTGCACTCAGACACCAGCGCTCCTGGTTCTCCGGTCTTTGAACTCAGACTGGGACTCACACCATCGGCTCCTCTGGTTCCCAGGCCTTCGGGTTTGGGCAGGAACTACTCCAACATCTGTCTTGGGCTTTCAGCTTACAGACAGCAGATCCTGAGACTTCTCAGCCTTCATAATCATGTGAGTAAATCTCTCATAAAAAACAAAAAAAATCTCTTTATATCTATATCTGTATCTATATCTGTCCTATTGGTTCTGTTTCTCTGGATAACCCCGACTAATGCATTAACCAAATTTTGAATTTATGATCTTTATCTAAAATGCTTACCTAATGTTCTCTTCCTGCATTTTAAAATTAAATTCCTATTGATTCAAGTTCAATTATTATTTATTTTACAATAAACATGTCACTTTACAAATAATACATACAAAAACCTTCTAGCCAGCACATATTTTTTATCATCCTATGAGTTTGTGATCTGGTGGGCTGAATTCCTTGTTATAAAAACTAGAGACCAGACTTAGCCTAGGCTCTGGAACTAACTTCCTGTGAATTTACGCAGGTCAACTAACCTCCCTGGTTTCCTCACTCTATAAAATGGACACATAATATCTGCCTGCTGGCAAGAATAGTGATAGTTCCTACAGGAGGGCTTGGAGTCCTGCAGACCGGATTCAAATCTGTGTTTTACTTCATTATAGCTGTATGCCCTTCGTCAATTATTTAATCTCTCTGCCTTGATTTCTTTAATTATAAAATGAGAATACAAATAGAATCTACCTAGGATTATATGAGGATTATATGATGGTGTAAGTAGTAAATGATAGATAAATATAGGCCCTCTATTATAGAGAAACGAATGAGAGAGTATAATTAGGCAAGAACTTCGGACAAGAATAGTTCCTAGGGGTGACCCATTTCATAATTGCAATTATCGGCAAGTTAAATGAGAACAGTATCAATTACCTAATATCCATTAAACACAATCCTTACTTCTCCTCACCCTTGTGGCCAACAAGTCAACACAGGGTTTTTATGGCCTGAGACTAGAACTGGGCCCAGGACATGCATTATACTTCAAAGTGTATAAACCTGGAATTTTCCCCATAGTTTCATGAAACGTCTTTGAATTTTTAGGAGACCTTTTTGTTAAATCTGGTGGTTCTGTCTGGAATATCCAAATCTGTTCTGAATCAGCTGGAATTTTTACTGCACCGAAACTAAGGCAAACTGGAAGTTCAGGTTCAAAAGAAAGTCAAGCAGAAATGCAGTTTCATGCTGTGGAGGTCAGTACCCATTTTACTCCACAATAGCAGGACATTTAGCAAACTGGGCTGTTGACATCTGTCTCTCTTGCTACCCTTGTGTAAGGCAAGCCTCACTTGCCTCCGTTTATACATGTGTATCTGGCTTTTCCTCATCAATTTTCTTAAGGCTGAATGAAGTTCAATTAGATTCACAGTTTAGATGGCATTCTTCTCCAAAGGAAAAAAAAATGAAGAGATTTTTTTCGACTAATTCAGATCCAAAATTTTTTTTAATATGTATATTTCATTCACTCGACAAATACTTATCTTCAACTGAAATATCAAATAAATGTCTCAAATTTCCCTTTCACTTTGGCTCGGAGGACCTGGATTTTGTTTGACCTTGAACAAGATTTGACTCTCAAATTTCCCATCAATAAAGCTGAGATAATGACAGTATTTGCCCACTGCATGGGGGAATTGTAAAACTTAATTAATTGAAATCTTGGATGAAATGTGTTAGCAACACCAACATTCTGCATTACTTCCTGACCTGTATATGAATGAGTGTTAATTTAAAAAGACAAATTCTCCAATTTATAGCATGATTGTAGAGTAGAATTTTACACACATACACACACACACACATGCTCATCCATATACATATGTATATGCATATGTATGGCTTGGCATTTATACGAATGTGTTATTTCAGCAGCAAATCAGCCAAAGGAAAAATTAGCTACAGTTTTTTCCAAGGGAAATAATTTTCTGTTCATGTTCTGCTATTTTCAAAAGACTCTAATGCTGTTATTTCAAAACTAAATGTCCTCAAACAAGGCAAAGGCAATTCTTCATTGAATTATGCTTGCAGATGCCAAATTTTCAGTGCTGTATTAAAGTCCTACAAGAATAATCCAAAATTTTTTTTTAAAAAAATGTATGTGGAAAGTTTCTTTTAAAATGAATTAAAAATACTCCACCCTTTTAGGATCTGATAACTTTCAAAAGAAGATAAATAAACATGCAAAAAGAGAGAAAAAAAGGGAGGACAATAGAAAAGAGGAAAATATTTAAAGAATATCATTATCTTCACTCCCTCTACCTAATTAAAAAAAAAATCATTTGTAAAACTTATTTTGCATTCTGACTTGACTAAAATTGGGGAGGGTCATTTTGTAACAAAGTAATAGGTAGGAAGCTCTCTGAATGTAATTGAATAGGAGTATTAAGAAACTTATTTTTTTTTTCCTCTTTGCTGAGGTCTCTTTGGCTATGGTATACATAAATTCCCGCCTTCCTTCTTTGGGACACAAACAGATGAGATATTTCTTACAGATAAATGTTTTCTCTGGATGCAGCTATTTTCGTAGCTGATTAGTTGGCTAAATGCCATCATATTTTTAAACTAGTTCATTTATATAGATTAGGCTTTTATTCAATATAGCACCAGTTAACTTTGGCATCAAAATATGGTCTCCTGTCACAGAAAAATTCTATGCAGCTGATAAGAACTGAACACCGCCTGGCTAATACTCACAGTGGGAAGAGTATATGGATGAAGGCTGTTTATCTTGTAACATGAATGAGACTCTTTTGTTAATTTAAATAACACTGGATTTTAACACCTAATAAAAGTGTTAGATGTGAAATATAAACATTTTTATAGATACACTATGAATTTTAATATTATTTAACTTTGTTAAATCACTCTCTATCTAGACAGTATATTTCCATTAAAATCTTTAGTGAAGACAGAGGGAAAAATCATATGTACAACATCAAATGCGTCTTGAAAAGAGATAGAGGGGGGAATATTTTCTCTAAATATATGCAAAAAGAAAACAAAACTAGAAAATCTAAATGGTAGCATAATAGTTGGTGACCAGATACAGCTTTTTTTCTTTTTTTAAACAGAGTCTTGCTCTGTCGTCCAGGCTGGAGTGCCGTGGTGTGGTCACAGCTCACTGCAGCCTTGACCTTCCTAGGCGCAAGCGATCTTCCAACCTCAGCATCCTGAGTAGCTAGGACTACAGGTGCACACCCACAGCTAATTTTTAATTTTTTTTTATGGAGATGGGTTCTCACTAAGCTGCCCAGGCTGGTCTCAAATGATCCTCCTGCCTCAGCCTCCCAACATTCTGAGATTGCAGGTGTGAGCCACTACGTCTGGCCCCAGATACAGCTTTTAAGAAGCTACTAAATATTTCTCTCCATTGTTGAAATCCTGTTTTTACTCATCCTTCTCATTCATTTGCAGAAAGGCTTTTTTCTGTTTTATTTACCACCAGATCCTTGAGCTGGAACAGTGCCTGGAACATAGTATGTGCTTAATAAATCTTTGTTGAATAAAGGAACAAAGGAAGGCTGGAATAGACAAAGCACACGGTGGTGGCTATAAAATTTGAGATTGGTAAAAAGCAAAAGGAGCCCTTCGTCTGTCACCTTGAGGTTTGACAAGAAGGAAAAGAAGAGAAAAAGAAAAAGAGGTGTCAAAATTAATCAATACATGGGGCTGTGGCTCAGTCTGCACAGATCCTCGAAAGTAAGAAAAAACAGAAATTGCCCAAAGGGTCCTTGAAATATTACTCTTTTCTTATGGAAAATTGAGACATCATTTTTGGCAAGACAGGAGTGGAGTTGAAGTAGTGAGAAGAAATACAATAAAAACATTGCCAGTAGAGGAAGGGGCTCACCAAATATCTCTGAGTAAGCGAAATGCCATCTGCGAGCTAGTCACTGGCATGGCAAACTGCAATTGTCCTCAAAGAACTCACAGCCCAAAGAGGAAGGAATAAATAGGCCAGTTCAGATCCTGATGGAAAAGAAAGGAGATACAGCAGGCAAGGAGGTGACAATAATTGAAAGGGAAATTCATCTCTCCTTTTTTCCAATGCATGGCATATTTAGGATATGCACAAAGTGCAAAAGTCCATACACCTTAGGAAAGACACAATGAGTCACAAGAGTTCAGTTCAGCAAAAAGCCTCTGAAATGCATGTTGATAAACTGGAGAACTTTTTCGAGAAAGTTCAAGAATTGTGGAATGAGGGACAGCTCTCACTGCATTCGAGTGGTACATTTATGATAAACTTTTAAAAATACTATGACCAAATATAGTATGGATTAAAAATATAAATAGATTGGGATGTGTATAGACAAATTCATGGATCAGAGACAACTCTAGTAGTTTGAAGTCAGGTCTGGCCTGTGGCCATGGTTTTTTCAAACTCTTTATTATAGAAACTTCAAACATATACAAATTTAAATATGTATATATTCATCCATCATCCAGCTTTGGTAATTATCAACCTGTGGCCAATCTTATTTTATTTATACCCTTTGTTTCATTTATATCCACTTCCTCACCACAACCCTTGGATCATTTTTTTTATTAAAGATAGGGTCTCACTCTGTCACCTAGGCTGGTATGCAGTGGCATGACTATAGCTCACTGTACCCTTGGATTCCCAGGCTCAAGCAATCCTCCTGCCTCAGCCTCCTTAGTAGCTGGGACTATTGATACACAGGCCTGGCTATTTTTTTTTTTTTTTTTTTTGTAGAGATGGGTCTCACTATCTTGCTCAGGCTGATCTCCAACTCCTGGCCTCAAGCGATCCTCCTGCCTCAGCCTCTGAAAGTGCTGGGATTATGGGCGTGAGCCACCGTACCCAGCCCCTTGGATCATTTTGAAGCAAATCTCAAACATGGCATCATTCATCTGTCAAGAGTTTACTGAATATTTCTAAAATATAAGGACATTTTTAAAAACATAACTGCAATACCAAAAATGTTAATCATTATTCCTTGACATTGTCAAATATCCAGTCAAATTTCAATGATAGATACAGTGTTTTTTTTTAAATTAGGAATTTATTGTCACACTTGAAAATAGAGATATTTCGACCAAAAGTCTAAATTTCTGACTTCTCTTGAAAAATCAAGAAGATCTGGCAACTTTGGGTACACATTCCTGAATAGCGATATTGAGCAGGAATGAAGTAGCTGCTTCCTGTTTTAGACCAATCTCGAACTCTCCAGCTCACCACACCCTGTAGCCCTGCCCACTGCCTGCTCCCCCAGTCTGCATTACCTGCCTGGCTCTTCGACACAACTGAGTTTGCAATCCTGAATCTAAGCTAACAGAAATCACGGATGATTGGAACCCATCCTTTATTTAGTTTTGGGGGTTGATGTCATAAATGACAAACCATGGTCATGGTTTAGCCTTACAGACTTGAGTAGGTTGCAGAGCACGAAGTCACAACCCCAAAGACAAATGGACAGGCTTGAAGGTCAAATGAAGAACAGGACAAGAGAAGATGCAAAGTCAACAGACAAGAGAGCCAAGAGGAGGAGCGGAGGAGTTATGAGGCACAGATTTATTTGATTAGTTCAAGAATTATTTGGAGAAGCAAATAATGTGCGGGGCTCTTTTCTTGGCCTTGCATTCCAAGATCCAGAGATGGGTAATGTTGCTTTTAAAGGAGTTATGCCAAGTTCAACACTACATAAAGCCTTTTCTCCCTCCACATTCACTTGTCAGTTTTGAAATGTGAGAATGCAAGTACCGTAGGTTAAATTAAAAGTGTAGTCACTGGGGCAAGGTATTAATGCTCTTAAAATTAAAACTAAAATTAAAATCTAAAGCTAGATTTCTTACACTCACTTACATCTATATGGTAACTCCTTTGCAGATGAACTGGAATGCTTAATACTCAATGTAAGAAAATAAAATGGTGTGTGTTTGGCAACCAGATGCTATTCTAATGTGAAGAAGCTTAATTTTAAGACTGGAGGAAAAGAAAATGTACAATTTGCTTGTCATGCACACAGTAAATTAAAAACTAAAAAAGGCAATGAGTGTAAAATATTAAATATTTACTTCTCAGGGTATTTTTGTGCACTCTGGTGTTAATGGATAATAATAATTACTGTACCTTATCCAAGACACACCTAGCTTGAGAAATTAAATTCCCAACATATGGGCAGATACACCTGTCGATGCACATGCATAATTCCTATTAGTGTTCATACCACCAGAGGAAATGCACCCATGAAAACAAGAAAGACCCCAAGATATTTAATATAATGGGAGACCTGGAGGGGTCTGTTTCCCCGGGAATTAAGTGAATTAATTACATGAGAATTTCTCCACAAATGTATGCATCCAGGACACAGAAAAGCTGAATGTGTAAAGGATTTCATAGACAAAGTCTCACAAAATTGGCACTTGTCAGTCTCTTTGTATGTTGAAGACCTCAAGGTGGCCTGGGACTCTATGTGGGAGCTCAGCGGAGGAAATGAGTCATCCCAGACCTCACTGTTGCTCGCTCACGTCTTTAACAAGCAGATGTCTTGTCTTTCTGCTTTTCTGTTCTAGGTGTTCATTCGGATCCCCCACTGCAGTGTCTTCATGACCACAGTGATGCGTACCTCCCTAGGGCGAGCACCAGTCCAAGCCATGCCTGCGTTCAATGCGTGGAAAAGGCTATGGGCTCCCTGTTAGGGGGCAGGGGTTAATACAATTCAGAAGCCACAGCTTTGTTGCAGCTTCTGCTATTTCGCTGCTTGGATGACTTTGATCTAGACCTCAGCCTTTCTTTCTGTAAAGAAGAGGGGTAATAATCCCTGTCTACCCACTTCACAAAATCTGAAGGCTCCAGAGGTGTGTGAAAGTGTGTGAAAGGAACTGCAGATTGAATTGCAAAACGCTATACAACTCTGCAAGGACCCTGAGCAACTTAGCGCTGTATTTCCTACCTGTCAGAGCTTCCATTTGCTTATTATGGATTTTTTTTTGTCTTTTCACCTTTTTCTTTAATATACAAGTAATATATGTCAAAACACATAAATTAAAACAAGATAGGCAGAAAGAAGAGGGGACGTTATCCACGTCCTCGCCACCGTGAAATAATACCCATTAACACTGGGTACATGTACAGAGAGCTAAGCCAGTGCTTCTCAAATGGGGGCAGTTTGTGCCTCTGTTCCCCTCCCCCCCCCCCCCCCCCC
>VBSM01000316.1:11322051-11340285 GCA_008086735.1 Cheirogaleus medius
AAAAAAAAAAAAAAGAACAATTTCTAATGACAAGAGGCCATTTTGCCAATTTGCTACCCAGAACTCAGACTAATGAGTCACAGACAGCAGAATAAAGAAACTTAATACTCTTGGCATTAATTAGTACGCTAAGGGTTGGTCATTTTAAATATTCCTTGGTAATGCCATAAAGTAACAAAAAACAGGTTTAAAAAAAAAAACCCCACAGGCACCTTGATGTTTGAGCAACTACTTTAACCCGGCATCTGCCAAAATTTGTAGGAATATCTTCCCTGTGCCAAGATTTATATATATATTGCCGCATAAACATTTTGAAACAAAAAAAGAATACCTAAAAAAAAGTAATTGGATCAATTTTACTCACTCTAACTTTTGTTAGACTTTTAATAATACTACAGCCATCCACCACACCAATCCAGAGTTTTAAAAGCTTCACTGTTCATGTAAAATATATAGACAAAAGGGAAAAAAAAATCTACATCAAAAATGCATCTTTGGTTGGCCCCAACACATTTTAATACATTGGATCAATATCTAACTGTTAAAACCAACACAAAAGACTGAATCTTTTCTCTCCATGTTCCCAACAGGATAATGCAGCCTAACAGTTTATAAACACAAGGCAGGAATTAAAATTAAAAACTACCCCAGGTCAGAAATGATATCACTTTATAATTAGAGAAAAAACTACTAGTACCCAGCGGAGATTAAGGAGATGGTTTCTGAAAATGTACATAAGAGCGACAAAAATAAACAACTTCCACAGTCTGGTGGCACAATTCTGTTCCCTTGTGATAGAAACACAGAAAGGAGTCTCTAACAAGCTCCAAAAATATGTGTACGTGTATTTTAAGTAAAATTTAGCTTTCCGGCCAACTACATTTTTTTTTCTGCTGGAAATAATGAACTAACGTAAAAATGATATAAGGATGTGTGTAAAAAGGACATTTAAGTGAAACAGGTTGAAGAACTCCATAAATTTACTGAAGATTAAATTAAAGCTGGACATGTAAGATCTAGAGATAAAACAATCTGGGGTGGTTCCGTCTGGAGGATGCTTTGGGCTTTATCGGAAACCGGGTTTGCATAACTAATCAGTGGCAGGACCATCCCTGGGTCTGAAACAGGAGTCCCCCGTAATACATATATGCTCAAAACTCATTACTTTTGATATGCCTTGTTCTTGACATAAATACAATAGAAATTCTTCCTTGGGGTGCACGATATACATGAAAAAGTACAACTTCTTTTTAAAACGCCATTAGAATATTTTATTGTGTGTGGACATACACTCTTGTTACTCCTAAATGCTATTCTATTGAGTACAGTTTATATTCACTGGCAAAGAGAACTCTCTGGGGAAGCCGGAGAGGGAATGCAATTTCTAGTAATAACAGCTCACAACAGTGAACACTCCCCACTTATCCCCACAATTTCCAGCTATTTTGGACTCCTTTCTGAATTAACCTTTCATATCAAAAGGAGCAATTCTGCACACTAGAGACTCCGGCACAATTTCATGCATAATTTATTCACTCGGTTCAACATTAAACGCACAGTCCTTGACTTTGTCAAGGTGGATTCTGTTGGCAGACTTCACAAGCAGCAAAACAGGAGAAACGAGATCTACAACTCCACCTCTTCACCTCTTCTGTCTGGCGAGAGATGGCTGGGGGGAGGCGGCAGAGAGAGAAAAATAAGGTGAGATTCTAGGACAGTGTGTTGTCACGTGTAGAATTTCGAGCAAGCACAGAGTATTTTCACATATATTTGAGAGACACAGTCGTCTCTCAAAGGTTTTTTTTAAAAAAAAAAAAATTTAAAAAGAAGCTTGAATTCTGTTTCACCAACAAAAGTCTGGTGCCATTCACTGCCTTCCTGACAATGTCACCATTGGCAGAAAAACAAGGCTCTTATCCTGGGTTGCTTAGTAGGCACCTTTGGAAGGAATTCCTCGAAGCTGTTATTCAAACAGCCCCCCACGTTAGCTTGAGATCACATTAGAAAGGCTCATTTTGGAAATCTAAATAATAGACTTTCCGGCGAGATCCCAAATCCCAGATCGGCCTTCAAGAACACAGACGTGCATTTTCTCTTCCTAAACTGCGCACGTGAACCCTCCGACGAGGGTTATGTGCAACTTCTTGTAGAAACGGAAGCCTGATACGCCACAAAACTGATCCTTGGCCTTTTCAGTGGTGGATGAGGCTCAGGGTAGACAGGATGTCCGTTTTCCCTCCCTCAAAAAGGCGACCTCATTCAAAGCCATTGAATCTGACACCAGAGTCCAACTATTGTCAGGGTCAAAGTGCACATATTACTCTCTTTCTCAGTCTCATAGATTACAAACAATTTTTGTTCATCATGTAATGGTAAGGTTTTTTTTTCCCCCTGTTAACGATGACTGTGTTAGCTTCCTATTATACTATAAATATAGTCATCTCTCCTATTCCTGGAGGATTGGTTCCAGAACCCACCCACCCACCCTCACCCCATCCCCGGCCAGGAAACCAAACTCCAAGGATGCCCCAGTCCCTGATATAAAATGGCATCCTGTTTGAATATAACATCCTCCTGTACACTTTAAATCATCTCTAGATTCCTTTTAATACCTAATACAGGGTAAATGCTATGCACATAGTTGTTCTACTCTATTGGTTTTCATTTTAATTTTTTTTTATTATTGTACTGTCATTTTATTTGTTTGGGTTTTTTTCTCAAATATTTTCGATGCATGGTTGCTTGAATCTGTGGATGTGGAACCCATAGATACAGAGGGCTGCCTGGGCCAAACACACCCCAGCAATATCACTAAGGGCTTGACAAGCGTTATTGACTTTATCTCATCTGACATCGCCATGAGATCAGAAGAAACTGAGACCCAGGGATCCTAATTACTATGCCTCCTCTTGCAGGCCTCAATTTCCCTTGAAAGGCAAATTGTGAAACTAAAGCAATAATTAAATTTTAACATAGGGACCGACATTATGTGATTTCCCTAAACACATTAGACAAAGTGATTGGGTCCTTAAGTTTCACACTTGCCCTTTAAAAATATTACATTCCTGCAGCAGCCGCAACCGGCTTTCCAACCTGCGGATGGTATGAGGCCTAGGGGCATACACGGAGACGTCTTTGGAATTCCACAAATGCCAGAACTTTTCGCAGGACATTCTGGCGAAGGTCTTTAAATCTAAACTTTCCTCGCCAGCTGCCCCCAAAGTCTAGTTTAGAAGAAGCCTATGCACATAAATTGGAGCCCTACCCAAACTGAGCCTAACTTTTATAATTTGCCTTTAAATTTACTGCAAGACCATGAAAATTAAATGCCTCTGGTACCGTCAAAGTAGCTCACTGAGAGTATAGCAGTCGTCCTCAGTTACCGTTCATTCAGCAGCCTTTTTATTACCTCGAGACAGTTTCTGGATTTGGACCAAATCACTGAAACCTGCGAAAACTCAGAGGTGCAGCAGGTTTTCAGTTTATGACCTTTTCAACCCCAGAGACACTGATTTGCATCCTGATTATGACATATCAAAATGAAGTTTAGAAGCCTCATTTTGCCCTACATTCCATTCACACCCGTCCTCTCCACCCTGGCTCCCAAGCCACCATGCAATTTGGGATGATTGGCAGGTGTTGGAAATAGAGCAAGGCTTGTTGGACACATTGGTCTCAAGAGGCAGAGCTAAGAACCCCTCCTGCCTGGAGTCCTCAAACACTCCCATCTCCTGTCTCTCTTGTATATTCCCAAGGACAATAAAAGCCCACGGCCCAGGCCGGGCGCGGTGGCTCACACCTGTAATCCTAGCTCTCTGGGAGGCTGAGGTGGGAGGATTGTTTGAGCTCAGCACTTCAAGACCAGCCTGAGCAAGAGCGACACCCCATCTCTACTAAAAATAGAAAGAAATTAATTGGCCAACTAAAAGTATATAGAAAAAATTAGCTGGGCATGGTGGCGCATGCCTGTAGTCCCAGCTACTGAGGAGGCTGAGGCAGGAGGATCGCTTGAGCCCAGGAGTTTGAGGTTGCTGTGAGTGAGGCTGACGCCACGGCACTCACTCTAGTCCGGGCAACAGAGTGAGACTCTGTCTCAAAAAAAAAAAAAAAAAAAAAAAAAAAAAAAAAAGCCCACAGCCCATAGATAGCATTGACCTATGACTTTAGACCCTACAGCAGGATCTCATGTTTCCAGAGTGACAACCAAACGTCACAAAACTTCTCTAACTCTATTTAGCAGAAGCTAAACAGTATCCCAGTCTGCTGTTCTCTGCAGACAATGGAAGGACGGCAGCTTCGCTTCCTGATACAAACTTAGAAGGTCAGCTCCTTTGCTTCCCAACCTGGTAACCTTGGGCACGTGTCTTTACCTGTCTGCACCTTAGTTTCCACATTAGGAAACAGGTTGAACAACATCTCCTTTAGACAATTCTGAGAATTTAACCCGATAACGATTTTAAATTGCTTAACCCACTGCCTGGCACAGAAAGGGCCCATATTCACAGGTGATATTTATCTACTTTCCGTGCATGATATCGATTTTAATTTTAATCACCACGACATGTCTTTGAAGTGGTTATTGTCATATTTATCGTACATATGTGGGCCCCAAACCCAAAATTTAAGTTACATATGTAAACGTAACTCAGCTGGTAAGTGGGGAGCTTGGATTTGAACACGTGTCTCTTTGATTTGAAAGCCCAAAGAGTTGAAATCACCATGCCCTGTTGCCATACTAACAAATGAGTGCTAAACAGGGCTTTGCAAAAACTGACAAAGTACTGAGGAGGAAATTGCGAAGGGCCATAAACTTAACTTGCGATCAAAATAAACTTAATTCTCCACTGTTTGTTTCTGCAGCATTCTCCAAGAAGCACTTCATAAAAGGGCTGTCCGAACGTATGCTCCCTGAAGTAGATGGGTGAGTACCAACATTTCCTTTCCCTGTCGGTGCCCTCAGTTGCCACAAGAACCACTGCTAAGAGCTTACACCTATGATCATTCCAGAAGCCTTGTCCTCGGCTGATGGGAGCCACCTCCCCGAGACAGGACTACTAACAGGTGAATTAGAGTTAGCCAGAGGAACAAAATCAACAGAATGCACATGCATGCATACATGCATGTACATGCATGTGTATGTGCATGCGTGCGTGCGTATGTGTGCGTGTGTATGTGCGTGTGTGCGTGTGTGTATGTGCATGCGTGTGTGCACACTGTGCTTCATACTTATTCAACTCCTCAGCCACAGGCCATCTGTGTTCTCCTAGTATAAATGATGCTATTCTGACTCCAGTTTCAACTCTGCTTGAAAAATTGCTCTTATTCACTCAATCCCTTCTGACTCACAGAGCCTTCATTGGCTCCAAGAGTCCAATCTGATAATATCACCAGATTTGCCTGTGTGTATTTCTCCTCCCCTTTCTCTCTCCGTCTCTTGGCTCACCCTCACTCTGTTGGGCTTATCGTCTTCTCCTACATATAAGCACTGGGGATGGAGCAGTGGAGAGAGAGTTGGGTCATGGACCAAATATCTTCAACTTACAATATCCCAGTTCTGGACACCGAGGGGGATTTCTTAACATCCCTCTATATATTCAGTTCCACAGAAGGACTCTGTTTGACCCTTTTTTGGTCATGTGACTACCACTTGGGCCAGAGGGGAAGAATTGTGTGATTGGCAGTCCAGATAGAATCGGATAAAGCCATAAACAAAAGGAAAGGGTGCGCTGTTATCTTCAGGAGGGGTGAAAAACAAAATCAACGGATGTCCACTACAGGTAGCAGGCGTGTCATAGACTCCCGTTCCTGTATTCCAGACATTGAAAGAATTAAACACACCACACTTTCCTCTATTAATCTCAACTTCTATTAAATATCCTTCTCTATTCTTCGCTACCTTTTCACATTCTATTAACCATCATTCTAGGCTACCTACAACCCTACTCTCCACCACCGAATAAAGAAATCATATTTCCTTCCTTTGCTCTCCCATAGCAGTTTGTTGATTCCTCTGTTCAGCATTAAGTTATCTGACTTTCTATTATAGTTACTGTATCATTTAAGAATATTTCTGGCAGCAAATGGTTTCTTTTTCTAGTAGAGTAAGCAGAAAGGGCTTATGCTCCTGAAATGTAAAAGAGTAATTCTGGCTTCTGGGGCTCAGAAATATCACCAAAATCTAATTCACTTGATCTCAGCTCTTGACTCATCCTGGCTTACTTCGCTGAGCTAACTTCATTAACAGACAGGCTCTCTCACAGTGGTGGCCAGATGACTACAGCAGATCTTGCCTTCATGTCCTCTTTAGCTTCGTTTCCAGGAGAGGAATAAGAGTGTCTGTCTCTCCTGCAAAGCTAGAACAAAAGTCATAGATCCAACTTTCATTAGTCAGAATTAGCTCATTAACCAATCACGGTGCTCAAGTTAGGAGGATACGCTTAGGAGCTGAGCTGATTAGAACAAGACTCTGGATCTGAGAGTGATTCCAACCCCTTCAAACCATATGAGCTGAGGGTGGAGGAGAGCTTGTTCATCTGGAGAAAATCCGGGCTGTTCAACAGACGAGATGGATATTGGGCAGCTGACATATGACAATGTCCACTGCATTTGTCTCTGTCCCAGGGGTTTCTACACCGGGCTCCACAGTACTCTAGGGACCCCGGAAAATCTTTTTCTTAGGAAAGAGAAGTATCAAGAAGCTGAAAATGTGGGGCTATTGGCCTCTCTCCATTATTTCAACCCAAGTATCTCACCCTTTACTGTTCTATATATCTGGCTTCTTTGTAATCTTTTCTTTAAAAAATCATTATTTAGCTTAGAAAAATGTAAACCATTGTAGCTGACTGCAAGCCCATTGAAGGCAGGCACTTGTGCTTAATTTTGGATTTATATGTAATTTTAACTTTCTTCAGACACTATTTTTGATATGTTCTTTTCCCAACTGCTCCTCCTTTTTAACTTTGATTCTGTATTTTAATCTTTGTTATACTTTATATGTTTGGTCAGTTATATTATATATTATAGAGGATTTAAAAATAGGCCATGCTAAATTATTCTTTTGTAAAGGGCAGATAAAAACAAGTTAAAAGATACATTTGTACACAATCAGTGTGACTCACACACACTAGCTGAAAACGATCAGATTCTACTTGTCTTCCTTTTCCACTTTCATCACTTAGTTGAAAGAGGGTTCACACCAGCCTGCTTCCCAAATTTTTTGTAATGCACAATAGATAAATGAGGAAAAGCAAGAGAAACTGAGGAAGGCTTAGCTGAAAGGCTGCAATGATCTATTTCACAGAGACTCGCTGGCCACTTTGGGTATTCCTAGAATTGCCGAGTAACGCTGGCAGAATTCTAAAATGTCTACCCTGGATTCCCGGCTCCTGGTCACTCAATCAAACATTAATCTAGGTGCTATGTAGGGACTTCACAGGTATATTAAGGTTACTGATCAGTGGAGCTAAAGACAGGGAGATTATCTGGGTGTACCTTATGTAATCATCTGAGCCCTTTAAAAGCAGAGCATTTTCTCTGGTTGATAGTAGAAGATATCAGAGAGATTGGAAGCTTCAAAAGGACTTAGTGAGCTGCTGCTGACTCGAAGATGGAGGGAAGCCCATGAAAAGGCATGTGGCAGCCCTGAGGAGCTCTAAGGAGCTTTGAGCAGCCTCAGCCAACAGCCAGCAAGGAAACATGGTCTCAGCATGACCTGGATCTTGCCAACAATCTGGATGAGCTGAAGCAAATTCCTCCCCAGAACCTCCAGGTAAGATCCCAGCCAGGTAAATACCCTAATTTTGGCTTTGTGAGACCCTAAACAGAGAACCCAACCAAACCTTCCCAGACTTCTGACCTACATAACTGTGAGGCCATTAGTATTGTTTTAAGCCACTAAATTTGTAGTAATTTGTTACACAGCAATAAAAACCTAATATAACATTTTTATCCTAAGATTTCCTCTTAACAGTAGGGCAAAGAATTTATGACTAAGACCCCAAAGGCAAATATCCCAACAACAAAAAGCAAATAAATGGGATTTAGTTGAACTAAAAAACTTCTGCACAGCAAAGGAAATAACGGAGTGAACAGACGACCTACAGAATGGGAGAAAATATTCTCAAACTATACATCTAACACAGGACTGATATCCAGAATCTACAAAGAACTCAAACAAACCAGCAAGAAAAACACAAACCACCTCATCAAAAAAGTGGACAAAAGACCTGAACAGAAGTTTTTCAAAAGAATATAGACAAATGGACAAAAAAATATGAAAAAATGCTCAATGCAAATTAAAACCACAATACTAACTTTTCCCCATATCAGAATGATCATTTTTAAAAAGTAAAAAAAAAAAAACAATAGATGCTGGCATGGATGCAAAGAGAAATTATATACTGTTGGTAGGACTGCAAATTAGTACAATCTCTATCGAAAACAGTATGGAGAATCCTCAAAGAAATAAATGTAGACCTACCATTCGATCCAGCAATCCCACTACTGGATATTTCCCCAAAGGAAATGAAGTCATCTTATCAAAAAGACACCTGCACTCGAATGTTTATCACAGCACAATTCACAACCGCAAAGATGTGGAATCAACCTAAGTGCCCTTCAATTCATGAGTGGATAAAGAAAATATGGTATATATGTACCATGGAGTACTACTCAGCCATAAAAAGGAATGAAATAATGCCACTTCCAGCAATGCGGAAGGAACCGGAGACCATTACGCTAAGTCCCTCGAGAATGGAAATCCAGACACTGTATGTTCTCAATAATAAGTGGGAACTGCTAGGTGGGTACACACAGGCACAAAGTGACATAAAAGACATGAGAAACCAAGGAGGGGACAGGCAGGAGGGTTGGTGTGGGCTACAAACCTACCTGTTGGGTACAACGAACACTGTTGTGGTGATGGGCACACCAAAAGCCCTGACTTAAGCATTATACAAGATATCCTTATAATAAAAACACTTGTATCCCCCTTAATGCAAATAAATAAATAAATAAAGCTGCATTACTAAGGTTGTTGCTATAGACAAGGTCAGGACCTTTGAAAACCACGCAGAACGCTTCTCGAGTTTGTCTACTTAACGCCTATTGGCTTCCATCCTCTCATCAGTCAGAGGTTGCCCCCTGGGGCATTAGGTACCTGGGTACTTCTACTTTATACTTCCAGGTCCTGACACTTCAAAGAAAGCCTTCTGCCGACAAGCTGAGAGGCACAGCTCACACTCTGAGCGTGTCAGAACTTCTCCCCGCCTAGGCAAGAGAATCAGAGGTAGACTGATTTTGGGGGCTGTGAAGAAAGGCCCCCAAAACATCTGCTACACCTTCTTTGCAAAGCTTTCCATATTCCTTCCAAAAGAGAAGAGCTCCCAGAGTCCTCTGTGCTTAGCCCTATTGCAAGACTTACTCGAGCTGATTTTAATTGCCTGTTTCCTACACTAGGTTCTAAAGTCCTGGAGGACATGTAGGCTCTAGTGTAGGTAGAGCCTACATTAGAATTCCTCACATTTGTTAAATGAATCAATCCGCAACACTGATTCTAAACCCCTCCATGGTACTAACCATCTAACTCCACATTATTTCAAGCACAGTTAAAAAGACATCAACTCGTTAATCTAAAGTGTAAAAGCTATGGCCCTACCTGTCAAATATATAACCAAATACTTTTGACTCAATTCCTAATGCTACAGTAACGTTGTTTTCTTCCTGGCCTTTGTAATTTAAGAAGTACTAAGTAAAGGAGACAGAGAAAGCAAAATCCTCGGGCTGAAGGAATTTAAAATTCACTGCTCAATATATCTTGATTATATTTTTTTCAATCTTTGCTCCTATAAACTCAATCAATAAAAGTTACCTTTAAAATAATTTAAGCAAGTGGCTATATTTTTTCTATTCTGGACTTATTCAAATTAATCTGAAAGATTTTTTTTGTGTGCATTCTCCTCTTGTTTGCTTGATGTACTCTGACATAAATTCAATACAAATGTGGGTGTCTGTTCAGAGGGACAGCCTAGAAATGTTAATTGGTTGATCAAAATAACAGCCTCATCCTAATTCTAGGCAGCTCTCATCCCTAAAAGAATCATGTTCCCAAATTCCTATAAATTTAAAAATAGAATTCCAGTGCCTTTGATTGAGTGTGCCAGTTTGCATTATTTTTCCATTTTGTAAAACTATGGTTGGAAAAAATATGCAGCACACACAAAAATGTGTAAAACGCAACTCATAAGTAATCTTTACAATTAACTCAAAATTATCACGTAGCTGCTTGCTGGCTTTTGATAAATTGAGGTGTTCCATTCAACAGCTATTTGTTGAGCACTTACCAAGTGCCTGGCACTGTGCTAATAGCTATGCTAACTATTAAGCAGGAAGAGCCATTCTGCCATTTCAAATTCCATCAGTCCACAGTGTTTTAATGTCTTACCATCAAACTTTCTCAGAAAGTCAAGTTGGTTTCATTTAAGCAAAGCTAACCAATATCCCGCTAATTAGGCATACACCTAAAATAAGAATTTTTTTCCCCGCAAAGATGTTTGCCATCTGTTAAAACTGATAGTCACTACAATTTTAAGCAATGTCTATACTTAGCTTTACATTTCATTCTTACCTAGTCTTTTCTTTGCCCAGCAGTATTTTACTTCCTCCTGTGTGTGTATTATACATAACATAAAATTTACAATTGTAAGTGTACAATTCGGTGGCATTAAGTCCCTGCACAATGTTGTGCGACCATCACCACTATTTCCAGAACTTCTTCATCATCCCAAACAGAAACTCTGTGCCCCCATTAAATAATAACTCCCCATTCTCCCTGTCTCCCCTAGTCCCTGATAACCTCTCTCCTACTTTCCTTGACTATGGATTTGCCTATTCTAAGGACCTCATGTAAGTGGAATCATACGGCGTTTGTTCTTTGTCTGGATTATTTCATTTAGGATAATGTTTTCAAGGTTCATCTATGTTGCAGCATATATCAGAATTTTATTCCTTATTTTGGTTGCATAATATTTCATTGTGTATATATATATATATATATATCACATTTTGTTTATCCATTCTTCTGTTGATAGACACTTAGGTTGTTTCCACCTTTTGACTATAGTGGATAGCATTGCCATTGAGTCCCTGCTTTAAATTTCTTTGGGTATATACCTAGGAGTAGAACTGCCAGACCATAGAGTAATTCTATGCTCAACTTTTTGAGAAATTACCAAACTGTTTTCCACCGTAGCTGCACAATTTTACATTCCCACCAGCAGTGCATAAGAGTTCCGATTTCTCTACATTCTTGCCAACAATTGTTATTTTCTTCTTTTTTTTTTAATAATAGCCAATCTAATGGGTGTGAAGTAGTATCTCATTGTGATGTTGATTTGCATTTCCCCAGTGACTAATAACGTTGAGCATCTTTTCATATGCTTATTGGCCATCTGTATATCTTCTGCAGAGAAATGTCTATTGAAGTTCTTCGCCCATTTTTGAATTGGATTATTTATTTTCATTGTTGTCAAGTTGGGTTTGGCATTAGACAAACATGATGGAAATCCAGTTTCACCACTTATTAATATAATACAAACTATGGAGTCTACTTCAAATTCCTAAATCTCAGTTTCTTTATTTGTAAAATGAGGCCATTAATAACCACTTCGTGGTATTGTTGTAAGAAGTAAATGAGATAATGATGTGAATCACAGTACAACGTGCGGCATGTGGTCAAGACTCAGCAAATATAGTTATAGTCTGAAAATATTAGCTGTTTGTTCTTAGCTATCTGGTTATATTTGTACAGAGTGAAGCAAGATGATCTCTCATCAGAACTGGTTGCTTAATACCAAGATACTGAAGGTGGCCTGTCGTATCCTTTCATCTTAAAGAAAATTGATAAAAAAAGAAAACTAAAGTTAGAGACCGGTTCCCAGTCTCTCAATCACTTAAGCAACAAAAAGGAAAATCTGAATAGGACGATACATAAATAATGTGTTAAAATTATTTTAAAGTTTATAAACACTGATTTGATATCTAACACTAAGCACTCATAGATATTTTTATTTTATTTATTTTCTCTCATTCACATCAGGACAAATTTATTGGCAAAAACACCAAAGAAAACTTTATATTGTCATCCTAATATTTCTCTTACTGGCACTTGTGAAAGTGAAATATTCCATAGAGTATGAAAGGTCGTAATTGACAGGGAAAAAACCCCACCCCGGGGCCCCATGGCTGAACTCACTGCTGATTGCACAACATGCTCGTAGTTGATTGGTTATGTAAAGCTTGCTGCTGATTGGACGCTTTTTGAATCCCACCGCTGATTGGGTAATTCCTCATGCTCATAGTTGATTGGTTGTGTGCAACCCCAAGAAGTGTATAAAACTGGAGGAGAACAAGGAAGCGGGGCTCAGAATTTGGTGGCATGCCCCTCTGAACCCGCCGGCAAAGTAAAGGCTAATTCTCCGACCCTCCATGTGCCGCTCGGTTCTTTTCCCGGTCAATCGCTGGAACACTTGCTGGAACAATATAAAAGGAGCACTAAAATTCGATTTTTTTTCTTACAATTAAGCAAACTGGAATAAATATGGATTCAAGAAAACAATTCTAGGAGTGAGAAGCCATCTAATGGGCAAAGAATGATTTCTAATGTAAAATATGTCCAAAGGATTTCAACCAAATCTTCCTATTACAAGTTAAAATCACTACCCGAAGGACCTAATTCAATACGTAGCTATTTTCACCAACAAAGTTAGGGATAATTAGTAGAAAGATGATGCTACTTTCTGGCTAAATAGGAGGTTTAGAATCACTAACTATTCTCTCAACAGAGTGCAGAGAACTTTGAATGGACATTAGACCAAGAAGATTCCACACTGGTCTCATCCATTGTTCAAAGACTAAGAGTAATAGCATTTAAAAAAATTCTCAAATTATTATTATCTGAGAGAGGGTCTTTCTCTGTCACCCAGGCTGGAATGCAGTGGTGTGATCACAGCTCACTGCAGCCTCAAACTCCTGGGCTCAGGTGGTCCTCCTGCCTCAGCCTCCTGAGTAGCTAGGACTGCTAGGACCCACCACCATGCCCGGTTAGTTTTTCTTATTTTTCGTAGATATAGGGTCTCACTATGTCACCCAGTCTGGTCTCAAACTCCTGGCCTCAAGCAATCCTCCCGCCTCAGCCTCCCAAAGTGCTGGGATTATAAGCGTGAGCCACCATGCCTGGCGAAACTCTCGAAATTTGATATGACATCTAACTAAAGAGGAAAGAATTGACTCTCAGTGTGTTATGTGTTTGCCTAGAAAGAAGGATAGACTAAAGGTAATATCACCTGGTAAAAGTCAATGAATTGGGTGATGAAATTATTTATTTTCAAATCCAGTCTATGACTTGATTCTCACTATCTCATGTTGTGTTGCAGAAGGAGACAGGATTTGCTTTAAATTTTTTTTCTTTTTTTTTGAGGCAGAGTCTTACTTTGTTGCCCAGGCTAGAGTGCCGTGGCGTCAGCTTAGCTCACAGCAACCTCCAACTCCTGGGCTCAAGCAATCCTCCTGCCTCAGCCTCCCGAGTAGCTGGGACTACAGGCACGCGCTACCATGCCCGGCTAATTTTTTTCTATATATTTTTAGTTGGCCAATTAATTTCTTTCTATTTTTTAATAGAGACGGGGGTCTCACTCTTGCTCAGGCTGGTTTTGAACTCCTGACCTCGAGCGATCTGCCCACCTCGGCCTCCCAGAGTGCTAGGATTACAGGCGTGAGCCACCGTGCCCGGCCTGCTTTAAAATTTTAAAGGAGCTTGCAATAGCGTATAATGGCTTGGCTCGTGAGTGCAGGAGTCAGGTGGTCCAAATACCAGATCTACTAGTCACCTGGAGCAAGTGGCTTGTCCTTTCTAAGAGCAAATCTCTCACCTGTCACATTGGCTTAAAAATGGTGCCTACTTCAACGCGGTGGTCAACGAGTGGAAGCGCTTGGAAGCGTGGCTGGCGATGCCCTACACATTTTAGCTCTTCCTGCTAGCCTTACTGCCAATGAGGAGACTCCATTACGTGGATGATATTCGAACTTATATTCTTTACCTCTGGAAAAACACTAGACATGTCTTATTTCGAAGATGTCTCAACAATGGGAATGAAACTATCCGGAGAGGTTTCATCCTCCGGTATTAAAAAATAACACTGTCCCCCGGGTTTGCTGTCTTTAGCACAAAGAGTCTACACCACCCAACCCAAATGAATGACTGCCACCGAAATAGCCCATTCGATGTTTCATTTTGCCCCTCAATTTCTCAAATGCAGGGTTGTTTCTTTTTCAGCTGATGTCTAACCAAGCTTTTCCTGGGCACGGATGTGACATGACTCTGGGGCGCAGACAGGAATTTGCCATCTGCCCACAAGGCTTTTGCCAGAACAAGAGTCCCTCAGCCACAGATCCGTCCAGTCAGTTCGCTGCTCTGGCTGCGCACGTGTGGGCAAAGGTCTTGGGAACGCATCTCCTGCTCAAAGTAAAGAACTTAAAGCAAACGCTGCATATTCAAAGATGCCCAAGCCACGTTATTCCCACAGAGAGAACAAAGCCTCAACAGCTAATTCCTCTTTCTGTCAAACAATCACTTTAGGCGTTTTTTAGATGTTCTAAACTAAAACTAAAAAAAAAAAAAAAAGCAAACTCCAATGAGTAAAGCAGCAAAGCAATTAAATGGTTTGTAACTGAAAATGCAAAGCCATTCACATTTGCCCTAATACTTCCTGCCTATGTAGATGTTGCAAAGACCTTTTAGATCCTATTTCAACACTACCCCTAAATGAAAATGGCTTTGAGATGCCTTCTGTATCCTTTGCTGGGGCCTCAAAAGAAATCACTGCGTTACCTTGCATTTGCTCTTGGAGTCATTAGCCTTAGACAGCACCATCATTTAAGAAATTTATCATCAGTGCCGTCCTTTGCACAATGTATTAGTGCAATACATTATAGGAGCACCTCACTCTGATGATGTATGGCCCCAAAGATGGCAACATCTGGGGATGAATGGGTCTAAGAATAGATTTGGTGTAAGAGAATAAATGTACAGATCCACCTTTGTAGCAATATTCTGAAATAAACCAATATTTGTTGCACTCGACCTACCCCTTCTACACCCATAACAATCTTTACAACTTCTCTGATTTAAGAAAACAATTCTTCCTGACATTAAATTGATTTTTGATGACAAAGAGGGACGGTTTCTAAAATTAGTGGGTTGGTACATTGAGACATAACCTTGCCCAAGCTTGATGATAAATTTCAGTCATGGCTTTCAAGAAAACTCTAATTTAGTCCACCTCTGGCTCACTTAAATTTTTCAGTAGATTCTCCAAAGGAGAGAAAAGAGATTAACGTCCGATGTCTCCAAGGGTATTAGAACAAAAATCGAGTCACAATTAATTAGTCTATACCAAATTTTAGCTTTCTACATGGCTGATGATACATTTTTTCTGAAGCTCGATTCTCCCATTTCCATTTTTCAAAGTCCAGAATCCTGTCCTCTCCATTACTTTGTCTAAATAGGACGCAAATATTTTAGCTAACTACTGAGATAAATCATTACGAACATTCAACCCCAAAGAAAATTATAGCAAATGAAAATGCCTCGGTGGCCTGATTCATGGATAGCAGAGTCATCTGCAGGGTCACAGTCGTTTTTGTTAAAATAGGTTTAGAGCACCCGTTTCACAAATTCCCAGGACAGTTTGAGAACTTGCCCAGCTCTCTCATGTTAAACACTGTGCCTCCAAGAGTCGGGGTTAAAGCAGTGCCCCAATCCAGCTTGCTCCCCTCGCCTACCATCCAAGGATGCTTCTTTAACTGGAGTTAACCAATGTTCTTTCAGAGAAAAAGAAAAGACTGGTAGGATAAAATGCCATTCATGCATAACCCCACGATGAGGTCCAATTAATACATTTCCTCCAAGTACGCCGACATTGTCAGCCTGCTGGGGATCTTACGGTGGTGAGCTCAGAGACGATCGGCTCCTTTAACTTCGTGCTCACCAGCATGAATCTCCAAAGAGATCTGGAGCTTCCTCAGCAACTCTCAGGCCATCGTAAAATCATCATATTATGCTATTTTGACAAATAAACTATCCTCCTCCCACAGGACGTTATGGACAGAGAAAAAATTCTAGTCTAAACCACTGGTCTGCGGTGATGAGGAACTTGATATGGCTTCCATATTCCTGCAGGGTGTCATCTTTTAGACCCTGGCAAAGTTATAACCTCTGTTATTTGTGAGACCTTTACTAACCACCAGGAAGTCTTGATTTCAGCAGGAAAGAAACATATAGACAGAAAGAAAGAGACACAGACAAGTCAGAAAGACTGAAAGAGAGGGAGAGGCAGAGAGGAGGAAGGAATGAAAAAGAAATGGGTAAAAGAAATAAATTGCTGAGCTGCAGATCGTTTTATATTCACTTAGCGAACAACTACCTTAAATCAGAAACGCTGGTCCTTGAAATCAGAAATCCTATTCTCCGAAGTTAAAACAGAACATATTCAATGCTTGGAGAGCAGCAATAAATACCATCTTCCAATGACATTATTTCCTTTCGTGAAATAAAATGTAGCACCTTAGCAAAATAAAATACTTAAGTAAGGAATACTGTGTCATTGAAAAACAATTTTAAATTATTTCCCCCTTTTATACTTTTATAATCACCAAACTTTCACTGCTTGTCATTTCCATCACAGCTAACCCTTGAACAACATGGGTTTGAACTGGACAGGTGCACTGACATGTGGATTTCCTTCATCTCTGGCACCCGTGAGGCAGCAAGACCTTCCTCCTCCTCCTCCTCCTCCTCCTCCTCCTCCACCTGCCCAAGGTGAAGATGAAGACTTTTAAGATGATCCACGTCCATGTGATGAATGGTAAATGTATTTTCTCTTCCTTTTGATTTTCTCAACAATATTTTCTGGTCTCTGGCTTACTTTATCATAAGAATACAGTATATAATACATGCACAAAATATGTGTTAATCGACTGTTTATATTATCAGTAAGGCTTCCAGTTAACAACAGGCTATTAGTAGTTAAGTCTGGGGAGAGTCAAAGGGCATATGTGAGTTTTCAACTATGTGAGGGTGGGCGCCCCAACCCCTGTGTTGTTCGAGGGTCAACTGCATATCAGTTTTTTCTCTTTTTTGTTTCTTATTTTCTCTTTTAACTTCTTTCTGAGAATAGGATGTCTGATTTAAGGTGGTTGTTAGCTAATTAAATATAAAACAACTAGAGGCTCAGCATTAACATAAAATTACTGTGTTTATTTCAAGATAGCTTTTCCTCTAGATTGTCGGGACCCCTGAGTACGCCTGCTTTCCTAATTTCTTTATATAAATCTATAAAACTATACCTTTGCCTCTGTGTATTCTTTTATTTCCATTACTTTCTATTTTTTATTATTTTCTTGTCCTTTGCGACCACCCCTGCCTAAGGGACCCGATTTTTCGCAGGGAGAAGTAGCTAATCTAGATTCTTTAAAGCAACAATATGCCTCAAAACTTTACTATGTCCACCAACCTTCAAATATTCCGTGTTTAGCTGAGTGCATTATAAAATAACACATCTTTTGTGCCTGAGTAGATCTTAGCCCACGGTGGTGTCTATGGGGAGCTCGAGGCCTCTTGCAGTTCCGTCTTCCCCAGTTTTCACCAAGAATGGGACAAGCTCGAGACCTCAAACGTCTTAAGGCCATTCTTCTCTCACCTCTTCCCACAGTTGACTAAACAGACACAAGGAGGCAAACATTCTTGAATTTCCCTGCTCCTCTCCCTTCTTTTCTTCTGTATCTTTCATTGCCATTGCTGTTGTTAGGATCTAAGATTTGCATGAAGTGGGGGAGACAGATTTTGGGTGCAGGCTGTCATCGCTGGAAAACAAAAACAAAAGCCTTCCCCTGGAACCAGCCTACAGGACAGAGTTCTACACTGAGTAGTCAAAGCCCCAGTGAACAAGAGAAAAGTCTGATGCTTTCCTTTGCTTCCTCCATGTAGATATCTTTCAGGACCTTGTGAAGAGCAACCGAGATTAGGGTAAAGCAAGATCGACGGGGAGGGCAGCACAGCGTGGTGGCTGGGGGGTCTCCTGGCGTCAGCGGCTTTGCTCACTAGTTCTGTGCCTTTGGGCAAACAGCTTACTCCAGGGGTCCTCAAACTTTTTAAACAGGGGGCCAGTTCACTGTCCCTCA
>VBSM01000316.1:11340385-11354843 GCA_008086735.1 Cheirogaleus medius
AAAAAAAAAAAAAAAACCCAAAGAGGATGAATCACGAAAAATAACAACAAACTAGAGTGCTTTTACTATGGTATGTCAGTGAAAACCAGGAAAATCATGCATTGTTTCCATTAATCAGACACTCGTTGAATAGTAATTACCTTACTATATGTCTAGACTTGTGCCGGTCACTGTAGGAACACAAAAGAGATGTGTTCTCTTGGGTCAAAGGACTACCAATCTGACTGAGGAAATGAAACAGACATAGAATCATTAGAGCACAGTCCCAGGCAGAACTGTGTTGCCCTGTTAGTCATCGAGGCAGCTCTGAACCTAGGGACAGGCCAGCGTAGGTGCCAATGGTTGGAAGAAGGCAGGAAGGAGTCGCCGCATCAAAGCCTGGGTGGGAAGGTGAGGTTGAGACAGGCAGAAGGAAAAAGCGTGGACAAATCGGGAGAAAGGCTCAACATGAACAGAGAGACAGAGGCAGAAATGGGCATGTGAAGAGCCGAAAATAGAGATCAGACCTTTTTTTCCCCAAAAACAAGCAGATGCAGCTACATTTGTGACAATGGACACAAATGGCAGCCACCGGTTGTTACTGAGTCAAGGAGAAGCACGAGGAGAAGGTACAACAGAGCTGGGAATTCAAATTTTTATGCACTATGAACACTACCTGCCAGATGTTAATTTTTTAACAGTGGCTATGAGTAACAGCTACACAACGAAAAATTTGTGGCTACAGGAAATAAAGAACTAAATAGAGAAAATTATTATAAGAGGCCTAGCCTTAGAGACTGAAAATGATTTGGTAGTTTTCACTAAAATGAAAGTTTAAGGAATCAACTTCAAGGCAGAGATGATAAGATGAGTTGAGATTTAGCAATTCTGAAGTCATAGCAAGATGTTTTCAAATCGACTGGAAGGCCACCTTAAGAGGGAGCTTGGATCCAATTCTTCCAACTGTGTTCTTAATTCAAGGCAATCACATAAAATACCAACACAACTTTTCCCTCACAAGATGCTCAATCTTTCCTTTAGCCCCAGAATAAAAAATAAGTGCTATGTTTAAAGGACACCATTTTGTTTCAAGATGAGAAAGTCAACTAAATCGGACTTGAGTTTTGTAAGCCCTTTAGTTGTGTATCAAACGTGGTCAGAATCAGTGAATTCTTTAAGGATATTCTTGAGAAACAACACAAGAAGACACAGGGACTTTACTTCGTCTAGTCAATTAGAATTGCCTTTGGAATTTACGATGCAAGTCAGACTGCTACATAGATTTTGCAATAAGAAATGAAATTAGTCCCATAAATGTTCCCAACTGAAACCACGAGGACTATTATAAATAGTTGGTTTTCCCTCTTCTGTACTGGCAGTATTACAACACAATTTCTTAATGAAATCAAATTATGCACATTCGGGGGTCCGGTTGGGGGACATGATGTTGTCATTCGAATCCTCCGAGTTACTGGAGAGAGTCAATTTGTAGAAATCTCTGTATACTCAAGCCCCGATTCAAGGACAACAGATTATTGCAACAGATTATTGGAGGAACAAAATTTTTGGGTTGGTAGAAACAAGAGGCCCTTCTTGTTACGATGTAGCCTCCCGGCCAGCAGGTGACGTAAGACTCTGTCACCTATCCGACTCTGCTTCTGGTGCTGAAACAGGGTTAGATCTCAAAGTCTCTCTTCCGCTTGATAGGGACTACTTCTTTACAAATGTTGGTGAAGATTTCGTAGGTTTCTTTGAAAATAATTATTAAAAAAGAAATGGCTCCCAGCCTTTCTCCACGCATAATAGTAAGTCTCAGCTGCAAGCAAGTTTTTTTAAGTCAAGATTTTTGCTCCCAAAAAACAAATTGGTAGAAATGCATTTAAAAACTTTATTCATTGGAGCAGGTGGCTTGAAAACAATCCCCAAATCATAAAAAGTATAATAATGGTGGTTGGGTTTCCCCTGGTAATATCAACCACAATCTGAGAAGTCCTTTGAGCCTCGTACTAAAAACTATTTGGATCCTTAATGACAATTAATTACAGAAGACCAAAGAGACGTTTTTAAAACTAAAAAAAAAAAAAAATACATAATCAGGTCTCGTAGACATACATTTGGCATTGTTTAAACCAGCTATGTCTCTCTTGACTGCTCTTTAGCATTTTGCCTCTCCTTTACTTTGCCACAGATGTTTTATTTTATACGTGGATGAACTTTATTTTCATTGACTAAAAAATTTTAAAAACAGGGTAAACAGTTACAAAAACAGCAAAAGGTTAACAAGGCTGAAAGACAGGCCATATGCTGGCTTCTTTCTAGAAAAGTAAACATATCAAACAGAAATGAAAGAAAATCTGATATGAAAAAAATGTAGATTTTTAACTGAAAATGAAAATTCACCATACTAACTATAATAGGAAATGTGTTCTGGAAACTTCTTAAGGAATAAGGTTTGCTCATGTCTCATGTCCTACCTTCCCTTCCCACCTCCCAAACCACACACACACATACACACACACACGAACACACACACACACAAACACACACACGGAATTCTTTCCATGATCAGCCCATGTGGTAGAAGAGGAAGAATTCTAAAGTCGTTTCCCATGGAGAATAAAATTCCAACTTATAACTCCCTTCTTGAAGATATGGCATTACCATCTGCAAGGTGCCCATGCTAAATGCAGGTAACTATGCAGGTAAAACACTTCACTCACCATTACCAACACATTCAAAACTCGCTTCCATCATTTTCTCACTCTTCTGCACTGAGAAACTTGCTTAAACGTTCTGAATCTCAGTCCCTTCACTGGCAGGAAATCCCAACGTATGTTCGTGTAACGATGCTTGTTGCGTATGATGGTTGGGAAGAAGACACGAAATGATGATGTTCGTAAAGAGCTTTCCCTGCATCATGCCTTGGGAAGTGCAGAAGGTGCTCAATCGACAGGAGCTGCTCCTGCTATCATCAACATTATTATTAAGTATTATTATTATTATTACTATTCTCATTAGCTAGTGGGGAAGGAAGGAGATCCAAGTTGGCTCACTCAGATGGTTAGAAGGTGAAGAGAAAAATGTGCAGATGGAGGCAGTGGAGGATGGACAATTTGAAGGCTCCAGGTCCCAACTGCACAGAGAGGGGAGAGTCTACAGCAAATACCAGCCTCCTTGACAAGTTTGCCTGTGGCCAGGCCACGCTGTGTTGACTCATCTGCCACCACTACCGCAGACACCACAGTCTCCAGACGGGCGGCAGACTAGCAGAAGAAAATCCATGCAAATACAGGACATTTGGATAATTTTGGCTCCTTTGGCCATTTCCCGTGAGATGTTAAAATTGTATTCATTCATCTAGGGTGCCTGCAAACCGCTGTTTCTATTGAGTTTTTGCTTTCCTTTTTAATCCTTTAGCTCTTCTTGATTATGAAAAAAGACAGAGTTGAGCAGAAAGAGAGAACTAAAGGAAAAGACAAAAAGGAATAAAGATGACTTTTAGACCCACATTTGTTGTGTTTCCTGTTCATTTCTGAAAGATTCACCTGGGGATTTGGCTAATCATATACTCACAATTGATGCTTAGCCCAGTTTCCTCGTCTGCTGTAGAAATACCAGCATTTTCCTGGCCATGATGCACGTGGTGAATTTTTTTTTCCAGCATATTGTGGGGATACAAATGTTAAGGTTACATATCCCATGGTGCATTTTTGAACTCTGTTCTTAGGGTCTTTGGGTGCTCTCTGCCTGTAACAAGAGGAACTGAGCAAGAATTTCCTGAGCTTCTGGTTTCTGGACTTGAGGAAGTATTTCTTTACAGAGAGTCTTCAGAGAGCCTTTGGATCTAGCTGTGCCTCTGAACTATATCCCTCCAAAAGTTTCAACTCACAGAAGCGGGAGTGTCTTCTCTGCTCCAGCTCGTTTGAGTTGTGTTTCTAAAAGCTGCCATAAGAAAGTGGCGGAATAATCCACTCCTATTCTTAAAAATTCATGTAAAATTTGCATTCTCCTTCATAATACATCTATGTTTGTTTTAAAAGAAAAATATGTTAAATTATTTACCTTTGAGCAAAGTTGACTTTCCAGGAAGATGTGCCATGCGTATACAGTGTCTTCTCATGCCCCTGGCTCATTGATGAGGGCCCTGGTTTCGAATTGCATGGTCGTGGAATAAGAATGCAATAGCGCCTTTCTGAGTCCTTGCAATCTTACTATCCTCAGAGGAAGAGAAGGAAAAACTGAATAAAAGAAGACGAAGAACTACATCCTAGAGAGGCTCAAGCATCAACTACTGGCCTCCTTTGACTACAATTTGTAATAGCAATACGGCTGAATTTTGCTGAGCAGTGGCTATGTGCCATGCGTCTTCTATGTATGATTTTAGTTCTCATAACAACCTTTGAGGTGGCTACTATTATTAACTCTAGTTTAGAAAGTTTTTTAAGAAAAGAAACTCAATTCAGGCTTTTAAAAATGGTGCAAAATTACAGATCCAAAAACAAGAGAGCCAGGGTCAAAACCTAGACAACTTAGGAACTCACTATCATCATCATCATCATCATCATCACATTTACTATATGTCAAGCACTGTTCAAGTGTTTTACATAAATAACTCATTGGGTAGGTACTCTTGTCCTTTTCTCACAAATGGGAAAACGAAAGTTAGCTTATTTACCTAAAATCACACAGCAGGTATGTTTCAAAACCAGATGGTCTTGCTGCAGAGTCTTCACGTTTGACCACAACTTGGTCTTTTAGGGTAGATGAAATGGAACAATAGTGCTTCCTCCCAAGGTAGAAGAAGTCCCAGGATCCTTATACCATCCCATCCACATAAGAAACCAGAACTTCCCTTTGAAAACCAAAGGGAAGAAGCGGAAGAGTTAGCCACACCAAAGCACCATCACTCCCCAGATCACATTCAAAGTTTGGCCCAGTTCCTGTCCTCTGATGTCGCTGGGGCATATCAAGACCCTTCTTGGTGGTAGAGTAAAAGGGGACAAGTGGGTGTATTAGTTTCCTATGGTTGCTGTAACAAATTACCACCAATGCAGAAGCTTAAAACAACACAATGTATTATCTTACAGTTCTAGAGGTCAGACTTCCAAAATGAGTCCACAGGGCTGAGTTCCTTCTAGAAGCTCTAGGGGAGAATCTCTTTCTTTGCCCCCTCCGGCGTCTACAGGCTGCCTGCATTCTTTGGCTTTGGCCCCTTCTTTCATCTTCAAAGTCAGCAACGTGGTGTCTTCAATTTTCTCTTTGACTCTGACCCTCTTGCTTTCCTCTTTCCCTTATAAGAACCCTTGTGATTACATTGGGCCCATCTGGATAATCCAGAAAACTCTCCCCATCTCAGGATCCTTAACTGAATCACACCTGCAAAGTCCCTTTTGCAGGGCAAAGGTAACGTATCCAGAGGTTCCAAGGATTAGGACATGGGCATCTTGGAGGAGCCATTTATTCTGCCTGCCATCACAGTAGGCAAAGGAGGTTTTAACTTCCCCGGAGGCCAACAGATACTGCTTCTTGAAAATAATTTCAAGCACCATGATCTCAGTGTTGAGTTGTATCTCTCTCCTGCAGTTCAGGCTCTTGGGATGGAAGCAGCAGGCTCTCCTGCTCTGGCTGGTATCGAGCACAGACAAAGGGCTGGAGACAGTTCACACAATCACCCCTGTCTCTTCTGGCCCGAAGGCCATGTTGCCTTTAACCCAGAGCACTGGCCCTTTCTGGTCGCCAGGATGCACTCATCGGTAGGAATTGATTTCATCTGATATTCCAGAATAAGTTTCCACAGGTCACTCTTTACTATTTGTATTTTTAAAACAAATATGAATAGTGATCATTTCCTTCTTTAGTTCTGAGATCACTGTGCTTTCCATGCTCCATAATAGCAAGTGATTTATTTGTTTTATAGCCTGTGTCCTTGGATTCCCTTCCAGGCCGTGTTTGAATGGGCATTATCAGATTTTCCCAATCTTTGTTGTCTTTGCTACAGTATCAGAGAAATGGAACTGAAATGCCCATAGTTTTCTTTGTAGACACTTCTTAACCAATTGACTTCACTTCCACAATAAAAATTTTTTTAAATCTGTATTCGTTTCAGTCTCACATGCAATTCTGGGATCTCGTCACTGCCTTAAATTTTAGATTAAACAAAAGCAGTCACAGGTCAAAGTTAACTTTGTTAAAATGAAAAATTATGCACACTCTGAAGGGCTAGTAGAAAAACCAAACTCTCCCCACCCACATATTAGGGCTGGGCAAAGGGCCCTAAATTTAAGAATGTCACTGGTCAGACCCTAACAATAGGTACTTTCAAAGCTTTAACCAAATCTTTGGAATTCAAAGGAGACCTGAAATGGAGTTCTGAGGAACAACTAGGGAGGACTACATTTTTCTGCATGAGAAAAATGGCAGACTTTTTGTTTTTGTTTTTTAATCTTCTTAGAAAATAGCCACAGGCACTGTATAAACAAATGAAAGTAATGGTTTTCCAATAAACTTTACAAAAATAGGTGATGGGCCAGATTTGGCCTGTGGTCTATAGTTTGCTGACCCTTGGTCTAGTTCTTTAAGCCAATAAACTCACCCCCCCACCCCACATTGTCTTGTCTTTTTTTTGTTTGAACTAATTTAAGTGGGGGGGAGTCCATAAAATTAAATAGTATTTCAATAAATTTGGTTTCTTTGCATTTTATTTTATGCATTTAGAAGCATTAATCTGAGGAGTCTATAGTCTTCACCACAATGTCGAAAGGGCCCAAAACACACAGAAGTTAAAGAACTCCTGAGTAACACCCCAAAGTGTAAAACCCAGTGCTCTATATGGTCTGTCCACCTCCTGGGAGCCAATTATTTCTGAGAGATCACATATGAAGAAATTAAGAGTAGGTTATTGGCCGGGCACAGTGGTTCACACCTGGAATCCTAGCACTCTGGGAGGCCAAGGCAGGAGAAGTGTTTGAGCCCAAGAGTTCAAGACCAGCCTGAGCAAGAACGAGACCCGGTGTCTACTAAAAAAATAGAAATTAGCTTAATAACTAAAAAATATATATATATATTTATAAAAATTAGCCAGGCATGGTGGCACATGCCTGTAGTCCCAGCTACTCGGGAGGCTGAGGCAGAAGGATCACTGGAGCCCAGGAATTTGAGGTTGCTGAGCGAGGCTGACGCCACGGCACTCTAGCCCTGAGTGAGACTCTGTCTCAAAAAAAAAAAAAGAGTAGGCTGTTAAGAGGAAGTTGGGGAGGTCTCACAGAAACCCTGAGACACAAGAAGGACATCGATGAGGATAGCGTCCACCCTCTCCTTGGAGCTATCGCAAGAGTTTGACAGTAAAACAAGACAGGCCCCAGGGCTGACCTGAGAGTATTTCTGGTGATAAGAATGATATTATTCCCTTTGAGAGGCAGCGTGGGAGAGGTGGAAATCACATGGACTTGGGTAAGCACGGAGTCCTGGGTTCGAATCCCGCTTCTACCTCTCATTAGCTAGGGGTCCGTGGGCGACTTGCTTCATCTCTGTGAGTGTCCACACTTGTCAAGCTTCGCAGGGCTCCTGGGAATTGCAGTCAAGGAAGGACAGGCCTTCGATCCACATTTGCATGCGCCTCCATATGCTGTGGCTACTGGCTTGCCTCACATGGCTGTTTAGAACAAGAGGCTGAAGCACCCCACAAATGCGAGGGAACGCAGCTGCTCATTTAGCAGCTCAGGGTTTTATTAAGCAACCTGATAAGACTTATATTCTGTAATTGGTGCATGTTCTTTTTTTGCCTAATGACACTAATCTGTTTTTATCTTAGTCATTTAACTGAGTTTCGTGATTAGCACAGGCAAGGTTTTGGGGATTTTAATCATGTGTTTGATGTTTTTGCTTTTAGGCATGTTTGATTATTTATTAAAATCGATAAAATCAGCTGTGTCAACTAGCTATTAAAACTATAATTCTTTTGTTGGCTAATACCAGGAGGGCCGAAGCCAATGCAAAACTAAAACATTGCATGAATTCTTGATTATGAAGCAAGTTCCTATAGGGGTGGCCTACATACTTTGCATTAACTGAAGCCTGTTTAGAACGAGTCTGTTCTATCTTTAGTCAATAAGGAAAGGACCAAGTGGGTAAGCATATGTGCAACTCATGTTCTAATTTATGCTTTAAAATAAAAACAAGTTTGAAAGAAGCAATGTGTTCTGGTCTTCAGAAAAGAAATACCAAATACTTGCTAAGGGAGAGTAGTGAACAGTATCCAAAGATGGTTTTCCTCAGTTCCTCCCCACCCTGTACATGAATGTCACTCCAGCCATCAAAAGGTAAGTTCTCTTTCCTTTCCCCTGAATCCAGGCCAGCCTGTGGTCTTCTTTGACCCGTGGAAGATGGTGACGGTGACGCTCCACCAGTTCTGGTCAAGGTCATCAAGAGCCCTTTAAGGGCCTCCACTTTCCATGTGGCCGGCCAGATGCCACGCCGGATGAAGCTTAGGCCAGAATACTAAATGATGGGACACCACATGAAGACAGAGGACACGTGGAGAAGTGCAGAGATGTGATGCCAGACAGGTGAGTAGTGTCCCCTCATGGCGTCCAGCCCAGCCTGCCCCACGTGGAACAGAAGAACTGCCCAGGTGAGCTCCCCCAGCATTCCTGCTACAAGTACTGTGGATAAAAATAAATTTCCAGCTACTAAGTTTTGGGGTGCTCTGTTGCTCGACAATAGGTGAGAATAGATAGCAGAGGGGAGAGGGTTAAGAGAATGAACAGGTTTTCAGATAAGTCCTCAAAATAAAATATTTGGTTGAAGGAATGAGCTTCTATTGGTCTAGGATCATCTCTTCCCTTCAGTGAAATTTCAAAATTAAAAGCTCCTCTTTGGAAACATGGCAGGAAAGACAGAGCACACACAGTGGAAAAGATATCGACCTGAGAGTCAGAGATCTGGCTCCAGCCCGGGCTCTGCCACTCCATGAGAAAAATGTTGGGTACATCAGTTCACTTTCCTGGATTTCGTTTTGTCCTCAGTAAAATAAGAAAGGACACTCGCAGACCCAGTGCAGTTTGGAAGGGCAGCTCACGGGCTCTCTTGGCCTGGGGTTTACAGCCACAACCAGCATGCGATGTAGATGCTTAAACATGAGCTCTGTATTATTATACGTGATCAGAGAAAGACACTCAAGGACAGAAAATAATGTTCTCCGTACAACTTTAAATTTGTGTCTCATTATCTGGATTCACTGCCTGTAAGGTGGTGTTAGTATTGTTTTTGAAAACTATAACTTGTGACCAACACAATAATGTTGCATGGTGTTTTATATGCTCACTAAGAATTTGAATTTGAAAATTTCAAACTTTAAAAAAAAAATTATAATTTTTGTAAGCCAGTTTGCGTATTTCTTTCTTGTTAGTATATTGAGAGTCTGAGAAGATGGTGCTCACCCATACCTTTTTCCAAGCTCTAAGAAGTCCTGTGTGTTTAGCTATATTGTCTCTAGGATCCCTTTTAGTGCTAAAAGTTAAATGTCACCCACGTTTTCTTTCGTTATTGCATCTGCAGAATAACAAAGTAGGTATTGAATATAATTTGTGATTCTTCTGACATCTTTGGATACCAAGATGTCTTTTTGAGAGGTCCAGACACTTTTCTGAACTAATCAGCCTCATCAAGGAGTAAAAGTTTGTGCTGTGAAATCAGAGTAACTGTCCAGAATGTTTTAGAAATCTTGGTGGCATTAACAACATGCTTGCCACATAAAGGGCTAATTTATGAGCCATAGGCAGCTCTTAAACAGATGTTTTGTGTCTTTGTGTGTGTGTGGACACACATGCACAATAAACAAATGTTACCAAAAACACATATAGTACTTTAACCTCAGTTATATGAATAATTTAGCCTCTCCTCCTCTCCTGCAAAAAAAAAGAGAAAAAGAAAAGAAAAAGATGCTTTTAACATTTTGGAAATTAAGTACCCAAGAGAAGAAAGAAAAAAGGTAGTAAATATATGAAATATATGCAAATTAAAGCAGTATAATACCATTATCGCCTGTCAAACTGGCAAATTAAAAAAATTAATTCCCAATGAAGGCAAAATAAAGACATTTCATTCTAAAAGACTAAAAGAATTTGTCACCAACAGATACTTACTAAAGAATATATTAAAGAGTGCTCTTTAAGTAGAACGAAGATTATCCCAGATGAAAGTACAAAGATGCAAAAAAAGAGTAAAGATCAACAAAAATGGTAAATATGTGTATGTGTCAAATGGATATTAAATGAACAAAACAATAATATCTTTCTGGCTTTTGCAATATGGACAACTAAAATACACATCATATTAATCAGTAGCAAATAAATAGCATTAAAATGTCTAGCATTAAAGTTCACAGAGAGGTTAAAAGTACTAATATTAGACTTTATAAGTCAAAGATAGGTGTAATAACCATGTTAAATACCAAAAGAATATAAGTAAAACTTTCAAACTCCATTTCTAGAGAAAAATATGAGCTCATAAATCCAAAATAATACAAAAAAACATTAAAAAAAAAAAGAAAAAGAAAAAAGAACAGCCTGGACAGATAAGATAGAAGACATTCTCTAATATATCAATAATTATATTAACTATAAATGTACTAAATGCTCCACTTAAAGGACAAAGACTGGATTTAAAAACGAAGCCCAAAAAAATCCCACTATACACTGTTTTAAAGGGTTACATATAATTATTAAAACAAAAAGATTTTAAAAAGAGGAAAAATATATGTGATATAAACTAACACATGGAAACTGAAATAACATGAAATGTATTTTAAGTCAAAAACACTACTAGAGTTGAAGAGAGGCAATTAAACAATAAATATTTCACTCACCAGTAAAATATAATGATTATAAATTTTATGTACCTAACAACCTAGCCTCAAAATATAGGAAGTAAAAATTGACAAAAGTAAAACAAGAAATAGATAAATCTGTAATCATAGTAGAAAATTTTAATGTATCTTTCTCTGTTACTAGCAAATCAAGTGAACAAAATCAGTAAGGATACAAAAGATTAGAAAAACACAACTAGCAAACCCAATTTAAAGCAAGTGCATAGAATAATGCCCAAACTAGAGAAGACACTCTTCACAAGCATGCTTAAAACGTACCTACAACTAACTGTTCCATGAAGAACATCCCAGTAAATTTCAAAAGGCTGGAACCATAGAGAGTTCTCTGACCACTAGCAAATAAATTAGAAATCAAAAACAAAAAGTTAAGTAGAAAATCCGTATACAGTAATTTAAGAAATATACTTAGTGGCCTCTACTTCCAGCTATGATAGAATTGTTAGTCGATAACAATTCTCTTCAAAAACAGCTACAAAAGCTGAATTTAAAAAAATGATGATGAGTAAATGTAATTCTACCACTGGGTGAGAATTATGAGTGATTTAGTGGTTGGCTTTTCTTTGTGTTTTTATGTATTTTCCCCATTTTCTAAATGTAGTATTAGTTACTTTTTCTGAATTCAATAAAAATTACCTTTTCACTCAGTGACCAAGTTGTTACAAATAAACTGTCACTAAATTTATTTTCATTATTTATGTTCTCAGTCAGTAATTACTGTTCTCACATGAAAGGCTTTGAGACTGCTTGATGTTATTAAAAATGTACAAATTCTTTGACCCAGTAGTTCCATTTCTAGAAATTTATCCCCACAAAATTATATTCACACATCTGTCCAAAAGTAGATATGCAAGAATATATATTTGTACAGATGCATATTCTGAAATATTTGTTGGCAGAACCCTGGGCTTAAATGTCCACTTAGACTGATTAAATAAAATGTGATACATCCACGTGAAGGAAAGTCATCCAGGCATTAATGAAGAATGAAGTAGGTCTATATATGCTGATGTACTATATGTCTTTGGTTAAGTGTCTTGGGTTACAAGCAACAGAAATTATTTCTGGCTCATGCAGGCAAAACCAAAATGAATTAGAGCAATACGAGTTGGTCCACAGAATGGGTCAGGACAGAAGTTGGCAACTCTAGACCTCTCAACCTCAGGTCCCACTCCACCGTCCTGTGCAGATGTTGGTGATGCCTTTCAAAAGTTGTGTCTGTCCTTGAGTCACTCTGGTTGAGATTGACCCTAAGGAATTGCACATCTAACCCTCGGCTACCAGAGGACAGGGGACTTGATTTACAATCCCACAAGGAGTATGCAAAAAATGGGGGAAAAAAGGTGATTCCAGAAAATAAAACCAGGGTGTTATTTAGAAGGGAGAAAGAACGCTATACAGTAAAAAATACACCCTCTACATACCGTTAACAAGAATAACACAAAACACAAGAACATCTGTACAGTAAATTACCATTTGTGTTTTTTTTAAAAATGAGAGAGAGAATACATATCACACGTGTACCTAATAGAACATATTCTTTAGAAAAGAACAATGCTAGAAACAACCTAACATCTGTATCTCCCACTGGGCCCTCAGTTGTATGAGCGCAAGAAGTGTACCTGTCCCACGTATTTCTGTTATTTCCGGTGGCTGATGTCTTTCTTACCCACAGGAAGCACAGCGTACATAGTGGCAGCGTGAATGAAAGAATGTAATTCTATGAGCAAGAACAAGGGAACAAGGAGAGAGACTTATTTTTCATACTTTACTTTGTTTCAAGTGCCTGTAGTTTTTGCAATCAGGACAAAAGGTAGTGAAAATTAACAACAACAACAACATTTTTTTCTGGCTCAAAAATTCCTCGCGCTAAGAATTTGGGGGGATCATCTGCCTCATCACCCCCTTTCCTAAGCCACCTCATGGTGTAGGTGCCCATGGAGAGAGCCAAGCAAAACATGCCTCATCGTCCCACGAAACGAACCAGCGTGGGCAGGAGAAGGTCCCACCCCAGCAGGGCCCACACTGCGACTCAGCTTCTCCAGAGCCCTCGGGAATTAATGAGCTGCGGAAAGCCAAACAGTCCAGGGTTATATGGACATCACACCGGAGATCCAGCTTGTTAGAAGTTTGCACTGATAGCAAAAACACTGAGTGTCTAAATGATTTGAATGATATTAGTAATGAGACTCTGGAAAGAGGGAAACAACAACGACTGATGACAGCAAGCTGACAATGGAACAGAATTCTGTGGGCTGAGATGATTGTAAAGGCAAACAATGGTGATATTGTCCTTCTGGTGTTATTGTGCAATGCTGTAATTTATGGATGAAGTCGAATTTCCAAACAAAATAAACAGACTCGAATTTGTTAACTAATACAGCAAGCATAGAACATTCTGTTATGTGAGAAGGGAAATGGGAATGTTTTATACACTCCTGCTATTTGCTAAACAGAAATATGTTTATATTTGGCATAAAGTCTTGCTTTTGTTTTTGCTAGCTTCTTGAGAATATCCTTTTTCATTTAATCTTGAACACAGATGCAAAATGTTGGTGAAAGAAGAATACTGTCAATACATATAACTGTACAATTATGTTATAGTTCTGTAAGTTAAGAAAAAAAACAAAATATATTTCACCAGGCAGAGAAAACTCTTCTGTAAAGGTATCAATTAATGTAGTTTTTCTCTTTGAAAACCTGATGCTTCTCTAATTACAAATACCACAGTGATACAGTGACAACCACAACAACAACAACTGCATTTCTATCACAAGCAGTCTATGGGATCATGTCAAACTATTTGGTTTCGGTTACACTTATGAAAGAGGAGCCACTTCTCTCTAAACTATAAAAAGGAGGTTTATGTCTCAGTACGCATTGTTAATGATAAATTACCCCTATTATGGAATTCTTGGATTCACCAAGAGGTGAATCACGGCCGGCAAATTATGTATCTTACATCTCAATGTTGGGAATTGTGCCTGACCCGTAGCAGGTGATCTTCAAATAGTTGTTGAATGAATACTCGATTCTTTTACAGGCAAGGTATTGTTCTAAGTTGTGGATACGTCTGTCCAAGACAAAACGAAGTCTGAGACGAAATGAACAAAGGCTGTTTGTTCATAAATTTGTGGCGAGGGACCCACCTGCTGTCACTTAAGTTTCAGCAGGGTTCAGGGGTGTTAGAAAGGAGAGTGACTTTTATGAAATGTAAAAAGCATACCTGAGACAGCCTCTGACTGGCAAGGGTCTGTGAAGGTGGGATTTCTGGAAGGAGGATGGATTTCCAATGGGTCTGCAGGTGCATGTGACTGTCCTTGGCTGGCTACAAGGGGGGCAACAAAGCAAGACGTTTGCGACGTTCTTGAAATAAATGCTGGGGCAGACGGTTTTCTGTGGCCAGACATTTCCTGGAACACATAGCGTTCGATGGGGTGCACTTTTTATAATCAAATTGTCATGATGGTCCTTATGAGAAGCTGACTGTCATGATAACTGGTTTCTAACACTGGAGTTCTCTCCCACATCTGTGTTCTCTCTTTCTCTCCCCCATCTCTCCCTCCTTCTCTCTCTTTCTCCCCCCCCCGACCCCTT
>VBSM01000316.1:11354943-11371448 GCA_008086735.1 Cheirogaleus medius
AAAAAAAAAAAAAAAAAAAAGAACTTCCAAGGATTCACAATCTTTCTACTGGTTTTGTCTTTATTTATTAATTTATGAAACCACCATCTGGGGGCACAGTATCAGTGACCATGGGAAATTTTAAGTAGAAATTAAATAGACCTTTGGCTTCGTGCCCAGAAAAAAAATGTCAGTTCTGTGCAGAAAACCAGGCAAAAGATAAAAAAGATTCCATTATATCTATAATACAATCTTCTTATGGCTTTAGTACAAGTTTCTTTTCTGCTAACAGAAGTCCCTGCAGAAGGTTTAAACAATCTCAACAATTTCATTATGTGAGCGTAGCTAAATCCAATAATGTAAAAGGGCCTAGAGAGCCTTCCCATATGCTCACTTCCCTACCCTTTCCTTCTAGGCGAAGTCAAAGAACTTGGCTCTCTGGAAACCGATTCTACTCCAATTTGCCCGGAGCACAGATCTTGCTTTGTTGACATCAACGGGGAGCTCTCCTGAGGACACACAAAGAAGAGAAGGAGCCATTAGAATTTCTCGTGACCCTATTCTGAGCCAAATCCAGCTTCCCTTAAATGAATGAAAATGCTTGTTACATGGCCCAAGAAGCTACTTTGTCCATTTGAAAATTAATTAGACCGTAGCTAGATGAACAACCCTAAAATGCTTTCACAGTGTTCTCAGATGGATAACCCTGGCTGAGTGCCCGATTTTAACAAGTTTACCCTAAAGCAAAAACATGGCCTTTTGGCTAAGCGACTGCTACAATTATAATGCTTCCCTGAGTGGTAGCAGCTAAGGCGCAACCTCGCCAGAAAAGAAAGTCACAAAGAGAGTAGTTAAAACTTTTACGTGCGATGGTAATAGAAGATGTTTTTAAAGGAAATGCTTTTTGTCTCAAGGAGCCAGTTTAGCTATTCATTTCACAGCTGGGCTTGGAGAAAATGTTGAAATCCTGTGTATGTCATGATCCACTCTAGATTAAAAGTCCTTGAGGGCACGGATTATGTTTCTCCTTGCAGTAGGTTCCGTATAGTGGGACCACATGGTTGGGAGGTTGAATAGAGGCATAAAACATAGACCCAGATGCAAATCTGTTTTTCAAAGTGTCAGCCTGAGAGTGTGCTCACGGCCAGCTACTGCTAAGAAAGAACCTTTGGGTGGGTGAGATTCTGAGGTTCCCAGCCGCTCCACTCCCAAAGAGACTCACAGCTACTTTAAAAAACTCACCTGTGCATTGCTACATTGAGGGAGATCCTTCATAAATAAATAAATATCAGAGATGACGCTCTAACTGATGCTTGCCTGTCTGCAATGTGGAGTTGAGAGCAGAGAAAATAGGAATGGCATGCACTTTGTGAAAAATAAAACTCCAGAAACGACTCAAATATAGAGAAAGTTTAGAAAGGCTGCCCAAGGGACAATGTCTTTATTGATTAAAAAAGAGTCTCGCAAGGTAACCCTGTCCCCATCATAGCTGATGGGGTGACGATAGATAACCTGATTCCCACGGAGCTGATTCAGTGCCTGATGGACGACCAGTTACACACCCTCTCTGTCCCTTTGGGCTCGATCTCAATCTCTCCACGCATGCTCTTTCTTGGCGGCCGATTGAGGGTCTTCATGCATATAGACGAATAAACAGGGATGCCAGGCAGCCTTTGCAGAGAAGAAGAATAATGGTTCAGGGGTTAAGTGAAGGACAGAGACGGGGGCCATGCCAGCTTTTGTTTCTTAATACAGAGGAAGATTGTAAACTTCTGAGGAAGAACAATGGAGCAACCTGTCTTGTACCCTTAAGCATTCTCTCCTCTTGCCTGCCTCCCTCCCTAAGAGGAACTTATATGGTTTAAACACAGAGACATCTATCTGCATACAAATGCACTTTGGGGTTTTTCCTAATGTAGCTAATTGTTTTAGGACAGCTTTGCCTGCCTGCCCCAATTCCAGATCTTCTCTATGTACTTGTATGTCCTTAATAGGGACCAATCACCGTCTCTCCAGACATCCCCTAAAGAAAGTTGCCCGGGTCCGGGTTTTCAAAAATCTAACATGGTCGGAAATCTTCGGGTGGCACCGTACCATGGTTGCCAGCCAGTGGGTAACTGAACAAAGGGGACATTAGATACGTCCCCCATACTATACATCGATGAGGACTTGTGTTGATCTATAGAAATCTGGGTCAAAACAGAATCCCCTGAATTGAGTTAGAGAAGTCACATTGTTTCCTTCTGTGGTGTCACAGGATGAAATCTTTCCCCAGGCCACTTCTCGGTTGTCTGAAACCCACAGGAGGCCACCCCTGCTAGCAAGGAGAGATGGTTCTGGGCCCATAACTTGGTTTCCTGAAGTCATGCTTACACTCGGCTGTCCCAGATTTGCTGAGATGTCCCTCTGTCGCTTCAACGAACTCTTACTTACTTGGGCTCACTCACATCCAGTTCTGTCCCCAGACTTCTTGAATGTTTGCAGCCTCTGCCCAAACAATGAAAACGTTCACAGAACATCCAACAAGTATCCAAAATGGTAGATGGCTTCCCATCTCCTGTGCTTCCTCTTCCCCCGACAGACAGATCATCTTCAGAGCGTGCATTGAGCACCCAATGAGTAAGCTACAACTACATTCAAATTATTATTCTCCAACCACCCAATGAGGTAGGACCCCCATTTTGTACATAAAGAAACTGAGGCAAGTAAAGATTAAGGAACTTGCTTAAGATTACTCATCTAGTTAAGTGGCAGAGTTGGATTCAAGGCCAGGCAGTGCATCTCCTGTTTATGCATTATTGCTATGCATCTTCTGTACCACTTTGGGGGTTGGTGTGAAGCGTGAACAGCATCATGAAATGATGCTAAGTCTAGCCTGGTGAGAGTTCAGTACATAGTTACCATTAATTCATATTTTTTAAGAGCCCCTCTTATTTATTGGCTGTCTCTCACTTATAGAATGGAAGTGCCACAAGGGCAGAGATGCTAGATTTGTTCACCATTATAGCTCTAGAACATAGAACAGAGCCTGGTACAAAATAGGAGCTCAGAAATCATTCGTAGAGGGAATGAATGAATGAATGAGGTTCATACTGAGAAGTCTTTTTAAGAGTTCTTGGAGGAGGGGGCCAGAACAGAAGCATGAGTTATTTCCCCCTGAGTCTATATTCTCCAAAACTGGTGCATTTTCAACAATTTTAAAGCAATATCATGAATGTGAAATTTAAGGCTCTGATGAAAAGGCATCTTTGGAAGCAGAGTGAAATATCAAACTGAAACTGGAGAGGTCAGACCCTGAGACAGGAGAAGGGTGGTGGAGGGCTGTTTTATGCACACACTTGCAGACCCACCAGCCGTGCAAACCCTGCCTCCCTCTTGCTCCACCCCCTCCAGCTTCGCTCACACCCCACGACTGACTCTGTTCCCCAGAGTTTAGAATCCGGCTGTAACCCTGGACACACCTGACCAGGGTCAGGGATTAATGGAACCTAAACCTCCTGACCCCTATCTGAGTTTTCTATCATCACCCGCCCTGCCCCCCCTGTGACTTTAAATGCCCCCCGGAGAATTCCATAAATAGACTAGGATCCAAATTAAAGAACTAGATTGAACTTATGCAGAAAAGTGAGAGTGTCCTTTAAACGCCAACAGGCACTGCCTTTGGAATAACAAAGCAGTTAAAACATAATTAAGATCTGAAGGCTGATTACAGGAATGTGTATGATTATTTTTATTATTTTTCCTCTTTCTATCTTTGTGATACGATGTGATCAACCTCTGCCATGCTCCGTTGCTTAGTAGCAGACAGTCAGAGTTTTAATTATATACTAAAATAAGCTAAAGAACAGAAAACTGCTTTATGTCTAATACGTATATATCAAGAAAAGGCATGTGACAGTGTCTAAATTGCTTTAGTGCCTGATAAAGAGTTCCTCCGCCAGGCTTGTCATCAAAAGATCACGCACGGAGCAGGAAAGTATTATTAATAAGCTGCCGCTCTATTTATATGTCCTCCATTGTTTGTGATTCCTTGTTAGAAGCTAGAAATGAATTTTTATCTACCACTAATTTCATCAGGGTCTTTTTTTTTTGAGTCTGGGGAAAAAAAAAAAAACTTTTGTCAATTCCTCTGCCAACCCTAGTTCTCCAAATAGAATTCTTTTCACTCCTTCAGATCTGCAATTCCCAAAATATTATATCTAGCAATAAAAAATTAAAGAAATAGTTCATTCATTCTTTTAACATTCAACAGAGCCGTGTTCCAGTAGAGAACCCAGGAGGAGTCCTCTGCCTTCATAGAGATTAGATTTTAAGGGGAGGGAAAGATAATAAATGAGTAAAATGATGAAAAGATAATCACAGGCTGTAACAAGGGTTATAAAAGAAATAGTGTATACTACGTAGGGTAAGGTTTAGCTGCAAGCGACAGAAAATTCAAAATCATTTGGCTTTAAACAAGCCTGTGATTTAGCCAATATGTACTGAGGTAGCTACAACAGTTTTTTGGTTTTTTGGTTTTTTTTTTAAACTGGCGTCTATTCTGATTGATCAGCACCCTATTTTGTTTGGTTGGATCAGGTTCATGTGCTGGACTAGTTGCATATATGTTGAATATCCATTGTGGCTTAAAAAGTTTATTTCTCTCTTTCTCTCACATTAAAGAAGGTCAGAGATGTACTAAAATAAGCTAAAGAATCGGTAAGGCAGCTTCACAAATTTATTAAGGGTTTAGATTCGTTGCTCATCATTCTCAACATATGGCTTCCGCCTCATGGTCCAAGATGACTGCTTGGGCTCCAGCCATTACATCTGCATGAAGGACAAGGCAAAAAGAGGGCCATACTTCCTTCCCTTAAGGATAATTTAGTGTTTTTCCCTAATAGTCAGAATGTAGTCCCTGGCTGCAAGGAAACTTGGAGTAGGAAGCCTTCATTCTGGGTGGTCATGTGCCCACCTGGAAATTAGGCAATGAAACTAAGGAAAAAGGTAGAGCAGGCAGGTAGGTTAAGATCACCACACAGGGTGCTGTGATAGGCGGTAACTGGTACAGAGGGGGCTCCTTTAAATAGGGGAGTCAGAGGCCTTCTCAGAAGGTGACAATTGAGCCGAAGCCTAAAGAACAATAGTGAGCTTGCCACACGAACTGGGAGACCAGGGGACCAGACACAAAGAATGTCTCATCTCAGAACAGACTGGACTGCTGCTCACAGAAAGATTTTGGCCTCGCTTTGTAATAATCTTATGTACCTGTTAACTTTTCCTTGGCTACGTCGATAACCCGTTTTCTTCCTAATTTTCAGTTCTCCAAACAGAACTGAACAGAGCATGTTACACGGTGGGCATTTTTGAATCATGAAAAAATCAACTACTGTCAGCCTGTAGTTTTGAACCTGGTAGGAAGATGGTTGAGAACATACTTAGTAGTAAAATACCATTTGATATATTATCAAGGGGCGTTTCTATCGGGGTGGAGGGGGAGACAGAGGTAGCCAAGCCAAATACAGTGTGCATGTAGTATGTCTTTGAAACCACCAGGAGTGGTGTAAGTAACATGCCAGATTCAGACAAAACTACTTACAAACGAGGATATTAAATCACAACTCACATTACAATAACGTGATTTGGTTTGGTGTTCACTGGAATAGAGCCGATCGAATGGAACTAATGTGATGTTTTGTGCGAATGTCACATTAGTTATGCATTTGTTACGTGATTTTCATGGGTGCCAGAACGTAATTCATTGGAATAAACAGAAGAGCCTAGTGGCATTAAAGTCTAAAGCTCTAAAGGGGAATTTGCCTTCATTAAAACTTCCCATACTGTAATTAAGGTGACATTATATCCAGTGCATTTTCTAAATGAATACCTTGTACTGACACCAAACAAAAGAAGAAAATGGGTAATACTATTTATTTCTGGAGATCTTGTGTGAACAAAGATCAGTATAAAGTAAGTAGTTTTTGTCTAAACATATCATACAATGGCAACACGCCCTACGAACAGAATACAGAGGCTGTGCATGGATACCCATGCATGTGTCTCAAAGCTTTCTCTTCAGTTTGTTGACCAACCCATAGGAGGATGGAATTGCCACAGAAATTATTGTGTGTTTGGAGGATGAAGCTCCAAGAACATACTTTTTCTAAACTGCCCAGATTTCTCACACATTGGCATATGTCTACTTATGAAACTAGGACCTAGTTATGGGACAAAGAAATTATGTCTGTTCTAAAGCTGTTTGAATGTGAGCTTCATTTTCAAGGGCAAAGACTATGTCCTTTTTACTTCTGTAACTCAATGTAACTTACACAACATTTGACATGTAGTGGGTGCTCAGTGAGGTTTGAATGAATGGATGACAACGCCCACTTGGAATGATTTCCATTTCCCTAACAGCTCCCTAAGACCCTTTCAATGTGTTTGACAAAAATCCAGTATATGATAAAATTTCAAGGCAACAGAAATCAGAATTGGTTATAAAGAAATGAATGCCATATTGTATTCTATTGTATATACTCACTTCTCTCTGGAAACCTCTATCAATAGGAAACATTAAATACATGCGGTGAATCTGGATCGCAGTACACACATTTAGGTGTGCAAAACAATTTTACTTGCTTTATTTTTCTAAAACTAGATGATTTCTAATTTAAGCCTACCACCTCTTATTGAGGAGGTTGAAGGTGAAACTTTGGGACTTGGGGTTCCCTTCCCTTTCCTGTCGCTCTCTATGTTTCAGGGGAGTCTGGAAAAGAGCCATAGCAGAAGGCAGGGTGCCTGGTCCACAAGGATGTTCTCTCTGGTCCTGGCGATGGCCCCACGTGGGTTACTAATGAGTCTTTCTAATCCCCTCTGCAAGATTCTCCCATGATTGGCTGTTTCCTTCTTTAATTCCAGGTCTTTCTAAGTGGGTGTTAGGCTGTTGTGTTTTTGAAGGTATTCCTGCCTCTCCAGGGACTTTCCTGGGAACAGCCTTGTGTCATCTCTGCTCTAAGGTCTCATAAAACACTGTGGGATTTTTGCCATCTCTCTCAGCTTTGACCGAAGAAGTAAGAGTGCACAAAGCCCATCTCTCTGGTCCCTGCCAATATCTCTCTTCTCATTACTCTGTCTCTGGCCTTCTCTTCTCCCCTAACTGGGGGCTCTTTGTGGAGTTTGTTGAGGGAATCTTTGTACCCAAATATGTGTGCTATGCTGTGAGGTTTTTCTCTTTTCCTAGGAAGAGCTGCCTCTGTTTTCCACTTTCGGAAGACAAACCCCTTCCCTGACTCCATAAGCACAGAATAATCGAGCTTCACGAAGTTGTGGATATGTAAGGGAGAATTTTTCCATTCCCTTCCTAAGAGTAGCGTAACTGCAAACTAGCATGACAAAGCAACTAAAAGAGTGACCTTTGACTAGATTTCAATCTTGTGCATAACTGCAAAATAGCATGACTAAGCAACTATAGAGTAACATGTGACTAGACCTCGGTCTTGTGCAAACTTCGTAACCGTTTGCTTCTGTAACATATAAAAGCCACCATGCTTCGATTCCAATTTGCTCAGAATTTGGAGGCGAGGCCCCTCTGAGCCCGCCGGCGTGATGCAAGCCTGTTTTGCAGTACTCTCGTGCGGCTCTCGGTTTGTTTCCCGGTCGGTCCGGTTTGCTGTGACTGGCCCAGGAGGAAGTTATAACACCGAGGGAAGGTTTGGTCAGTATTGCAACCAATGTTATTCTACCCAGTGGCTTTTCTGTAGTCAGCTGGAGCTGGTGTGAAGAGAGGGGTGTGAGGCGGGGCTTGGGGAGTGGGCAGCAACAGGGAATGCTGTATGGGCCGTGGGGAGAGCAGCCGGTGGGGTTCAGACCTGAGGGATCAGGGTTTGTCAAAGTTATAGAGCAATTGAGGAAGAACCGGAAGCAGGAACCAGAAGAACTTGGGTAAGAAGTGCTATAGATAAAACAGAGGCAGCTATATTGGAGGAAAGTTTTAAAAAAGAAAGAAAAGGGACCTGAAATCTTTGACACTTCTCCCAGCTAGCGTAGAGTCGACCTCCCCTCGCCTGGAATCAGAAGAGGCCTGGTGACCGCCGGGCCAGTAGAGGATAGTGGAATGCTCCCCGATGTCCCAAGCCAGGTCACAAAAGACCATGCAGCTCCTGTCTGGGTTTGCGGAACACTCGCTCTCGGGGTGCTCCCTCTTGGAAACCAGCCCCCATGCGGAGAGAAACCCAAGCCACATGGAAAGGACACGTGTAGGTGCTTTGCTCACCGGTCCCAGCACAGCCAAGTCTTTGAGTCATTCCAGCCCAGGCGCCAGATTTGTGAGTGAAGGCGCTTCCAGATGATTCCAGCCCTCAACCATCAGACAGTCTCCGGCCCTGTTGGAGTCTTCCCAGCTGAGGCTGCAGACATCACGGAATAGAGACAAGACAAGCCCCACCCCGACCCCTGTGCCCTGTTCGCTTCTTGACTCACAAGCCATGGGCGTGACAAAATGTCTTTTGTCTTATGCCACAGTTTTGGGTCGCTTTGTTACGCAGCAATAGGTAAGCGGAACAGCTGGGAAATCAAAAGAAAAACACTGGAAAACTAGTGGGCTGGAGCCACCCATTGCTAGATTAGAAGGCCAATCCAAGAAAAAAAAAAAATAATCAGCTTCTGTAGCACAGTAAGAGCTAATAGTAGTGGAATGTTATTCTGTGACAGCCAGAGGTCCTCTGACATGTATCAATTCATTTATCTCGCAACTGTCTGAGGTAAGGGATATTATGTAGCGCCATTTTACAGATGAGGAAAAGAGAGGTTAGATACCTGCTCAGGGTTATAAGGCAGTGAGTGGAGAGCATAGAATTCAAACCCAACCTGCCTCCAGCATCTTCACAGAGCCTGGTGTGGTCCAGAACTCGTGTGCGTCCTGCGGAAAAATCTGCAGACTTCGAGAATGTTCTATTAGCATATTTGATGAAAGAAAAACAACTGTTGGCATTTTCCTTTACAAAACTCTATTCGAAAGTTTTATCTTTTTATCAAAGAAAATCAAAACAAAGTTTGACATCCTCTACCTTTTAAACACTGCGACCAAATGCTGTTTGGGCTTTAGAGCCTCTAACCAAGATACGTTGGCCAATAAGAGAGTTATTTTTGGCAAAGAAAAGACAATTATTGTTTGAAAGAAAACATCATGGTACAAACACAGCTGAAGAGAAAATAACAACAGTCATCAAGTGTTGCCAAGTGTGGAAATAAATGTTTTCTATATTTTCACATAAAGCCTCTGAGACGGGTATTTTTCTTCCATTTTCTAGATGAGGAAATGAAAACTCAGAAAGCTTAAATTATTTGTCTAAGGTTACGTGGTGACAGACCCTTCTAATTCAAAACCCCGTGTGCTACCGATGCTTGGTGTTTTAAACAATAAAGACAAGCAAACAATGAGTATTTAAGATCCAAAGTTCTTCTCACAAGCGTTTCTTCCCTGTCAGATAACCCATGGGCTTTATCTGGAATTGCAAAGTTATTGTATTAACCAGGCTTCATTAACCAAGTTGAGGATCCCATAAGCCAATAATCTTTCAACAATATCTGGATGAACAACATTGGCATCCCATTTTTTTAATTTATAAAATAAAGGTAATTTTAACAACAGAAATGATAAAGTATATTATTTCAGAATAAAGCATAGACCCTTAAACTAAGTACTTTTAGGTTTATGGAAAGTTCAAACAATTGTCCTGATTTTTTTTCACTTTGCCATAAATACCTGTATGCGAATGCCCTGCTTTGGATGAGCATTATTTTGTGGAATGATATTTGAGAACCAATTGTTTAGTCGACTTCAATACATTCTTTTCGTTTTGTTTTGGCATGTGTGTGTCCATGTGTGTCCATGAGTGTTTGTGCATGGGGTAGGGGAATGCAAATGAGTTGCCAGAATAGGAAAAAAAGTCAATATTTCAGGTTAATTTATATTTCAACTGGTGGCTCATGACACACCATTCCTGACCACAGCCCAACTAAATAACTAAACTAGTTTAGCCTAGCATTTTCAGTTAAATGCAAAGGCCTAAATATTAAACGAAACCAACATCATTATTGATGAAATTTTTGTATGATCTCATGGCAAAAAACAAACCAATGGACACAAACACAACCAGTGTTCATGAGATAGAATGTCACCATGGTATCATGACAATATTTCATCTTCAGAGCTTACTTGGCTTTTGATAAATGAAGAAATAGCCTGTATTAGCCAAGAGTTTGTTCACGAGGAAACATGAAGGAAAACACTATTTATCCCTGATTCTGATGCATTACAGTTATGACAGGGATGAAAGTTCTCCTTCCTCTCTGCTTCCTAACATAAACTTTGCTTCATCCCCAGTGTCCACCCATAACTTGGGAACAAATTAACCCCAGAAGTCCCTCCCCCAAATCCCAGGTCCCCAGCCACCGTGCCCCCTGCCTCTCCTACACTTGATTTCCACCCATCTTCCTACCTTGCCTGCACTTCGTAGGATCCTTTTCCCGCTAGAAGTTGTGAAGCAATCTTCTCTCTACCTAAAAACAACTGCTCCCCAGCCTAAAACAACTGTCTTGTTTCTCCCTACTTTTCCCCCCAACTTTAAAAATCAAGAAACTAAAAAGTTTCTTAAAACTCACAAAACATAACATTCACCATCTTAAAAGTGTACAGTTCAGCAGATTTGGGTATATTTGCAATGTTGTGTGACCATCGCCACTCTCTCATTCCAGAACATTCTCATCATTCCCAAAGAACCCGGTACTCATTAAGCAGTGACTCCCCACCCTTCTCCCTACCTTCTTGTCTTGACTAATGGCTTGTCTTCTCTAAACCATGAGTCCCTGTGTATCAACCATGTTTCCAGCTTCTGTAAACATCTGTCCTACAGGTATAAGCCAGACGTGCCTTGGCTTGGACAACTTGGTAATGTGTCTGAGCCACCTTGCCTTGGCCCCCTGCCTCCCTCCTTTTTGGGAAGAGTCCTCCTCCCAGGACTGCACTTGTTAAATACAAGCCAGCCAAGCTAGACCCCACACCTCCAGACCCCACACCTCCAACTACGGCTCTTAGTGAGCTCTCACACTCCCAGCTACCATTCACCTGCCCCGACCACCCCAAGGCCAGCACTAGACAACGAGGGACAGCTCCTCTGCCCGGAGCCCACTGAAATTATTCACACCAGCTGATTCTAAGCCTGCATCCCCTGCCCCGCCCATCCCTTCCCGTGGAAACCACAACAAAGGCTCTTGCTCATGGTTCCTTGCTCTCATTCTGTCTTATAACTGACACCATGGCTTCCTCATGCGGCCCCCATGGCATGGAATGCCCCCACCTTGGTACTGTACCAAACTATCTTTTCAGTTGCCATCATCTTCTGAGCTGTTGGTCTTACCATAGCTCAAGATCTCTAATGCACTCTATTCTAAAACATTCTGTTGCCATCTCTCATGCTGGCCTCACTAACACAAAGTCAGGAAACAAGGTACTCAGCTAAGAAGAAGCTGTGTGACCTTAGGGATGTCAATTAACCATTTCTTTATATTTTATAACACATATCCCCCTTTTGGGAACAGAAGAATCTTACACCTTAGTTCTTTTCATATGCATTCGTCTTCACATTCAAGAACCGGCCCCTACACAGTTTCCCAATAATAAGATTTTTCCCTTCTACATTATTAAATACCTATTTTTGCATCATTAAATAAAAATTTCTATATTCCTTTCTACAGTTTAAAATAACTATGCTTCATAAATCATTGGAATAGGTGCTTCTAATCTCTTTCCACATTTTGAAATTCTACTAAGAACATAACAGATATTCAACAAATTTTACTAAAACCATCACACATGATCATTCATTTCTCATTCATTCATATATTTATTGAGAACCTATTATGTGTCGGGTTCTTGGTTAAATACTAGGGACACAAACATGAAAAGAATATGAATAACTGGAATTGAAATGTCTTGGATCTCAAGTGAGAGTAACTCTGTTCTCCTACATTTGTAGGTTTCATGCTACCTAGGAATGCTACCTAGGACAAGCGAAGGTGTAAGATGTGGCACACATTTTTTGGAGGGGGGGTTGGGAGAAGGAGTTACCTACCTGTGATCCTGACACTGGGCCAGGTGACAAAGCTTAGTAGCATCTTATTTGGTAAGACAATGTGTGAACCAGATACATTCTCCTAAATGCATGCCTTTCTCACCAAGTAGATTAGAGCTGGAAAAGAGGTTTCACTTTCACAAACAACTGTGATCAATCAGCTGTGGCTGCCAAGAACATTTTTTTGTGACTTGTGAAGCCACTTCCAGACTGAGTAATACCAGCCATGGAAGTGGCTTCAGGAAGTAGTGACGTGGGAACCATGTTTTTGCCACCCTTGAGCTAGATTTTCGATAGCAGAGAGAAATTGCTCGTGCCACTTCGTACTGAGAAACACGATTAGAAAGTGGGGATAAGAGAGAAAAAAGTGGAAAGCCATGGTGATGTCAGACATTACAAGGGTGCAATCCTTCTTACACATCAGATTTCTGGGGAAATCTGATCTTATTAGTAAGTTATCACATATTCCATAGCCAAAAAAAAGAAATGTTAAAAATACCATTATAGCCATCTCTTCCTACAGGGAACCACAGACAGAAAACAGCATTTGTGCTAGTTTCATTGCTTCGGATATATTTTTCAATTTTGTACAACATGCATGTAAAACTCTCCCATCAGCAGTTCCTCATCTCAAACCAGATACAATTAAAGAAAAAGTTCACGTGACAACATAAGAAATAAATATTAAAGACTATTATTCAGTCTTTTACAATAATATCAATAAACAGATAAAATCTGCCTGCAGTTCCACAAGCCTAAAGTAAGATACACTTCCCATGTTTTTTGCTTCCCACTACTACAAAAGAGCAACTACAGCTCATTAGCTTTGTTTAGGGAACATACAAAATCCTTAGATAGCTTTTAAATTTAAACTCGACTATTCTTATCCAGGCTACAAAAGGGGAATTTAATTTGTTTTTGCTAAAGCAGAGAAAACCTCATAAATGTAGATTATCTGAGTTGTAAGGCCAGTAGGAAATAGTGAAAATTGGGTATTAATACCATTGAAGAAAAGGATAAAGAAGAGGACTGGGAAAAGGAGGAGATGGAAGGAAAGGAGAAAAAATTCTTACTTGTAAGTGTAAAGGATATAATGTGTTTGTCACCATTGCTAAGACGTAATAGCAAAAGATCCAAGACACAGGCCTTAAGTAAGATGACTGTATCTCTGTGTGTCACACAACAGACCAGAGATGCAAGGTGGAACATTCAACAGAGGGCATCTGTCTCTGCATCCAAGGAGGTGGTTTCAGCGCCCACACCTTCCTGGATAGTAAGAAGTAAGAAATGGAGGGTGCTCACATCCCATCATGTGGAATTTAATGATATGGTCACACCTCGTTGCAAGGGAGGCTGGGAAATATGAAACCCAGCAGTGTGGCTATGTGCTGAGCTGAGAGGGTTTTATTCTACTGCTAAAAGGAAGAAGACAAAACATATCGAGGGGCAATCACTAGTCTCTGCAACAGTCTAGGGTTAGGAAACTATGGCTTACAGGTCAAATCTAGCCTGCCAATTGTTCTTGAACAGCCTGTGAGTCAAGAGTGGCTTTTACACATTAACATTTACAATCAATTTGAGGCTTGGGAATACTAACTTTGAACCCCAAATAAGTAAAATGTTATTGCCCCCCTCCCAAAGAATTCCATTCTTCTCATTAGTAGATCTGTGTTACAAAAATTATAGTAATTATACTTCAAATTTATTATTATACTTTGAATTTCATTATTAAAATTATATGAAAATTTATTTTCTCTTATTATACAAGCGCCAACATAATATCCTTGATCTTTGCCTCTCGGCTTGCAAAGCCGAAGTAATTACTTTCTGGCTTTTTATAGAAAAGTTTGGCAACACACGTCCTAGTGTGAGTCGGACTAACCTAGTAGAATTCCTGCAAAGTATAGAAAGAATGGCTTACAAGTGGCTTCACAAAACAGAATTGCATGATCCTTAAGGAGTCTGGCCTGTGTTTCTAATTACAGCAGAACTTCTTTAACTAGGTCACATATTCAGCAACTTCTATTAGCCAAAGTCCAGTGGAAAAACAGGAAACGAGGGAGAGAAAAGTTTCTGCGTAGCCCGAATCAAAGCACCGAAAGCTTATGCATTGCACATCCAGGAAATGCCCAGACATTTACATGGGCGCATTTTCCTCCCACAAGACACAATTCTGTCGACCGTTAAGGACTCAACTGGATTAGCAGCAATCCCAATCCCACAGCAGAGCTGCAGAGGTCGGTTTCAAGGGGCTGGGAGGACAGGAGACGGAAGCAAAGTGCTGCTCTCTAGGGTCCCTTAATACAGGGACCAAAGCCTTCATTACACCCCTAAAGCACACCCCCCATACCACTGTATTGCAGCTCATTGTCACAGTGATCTTAAAGATGGCCTTGTGCCACCCAGCATAGGTAGAATTATATTCGTTATTTTCTGTTTCAAGAGGCAGAGAATAACACACTTGAGAAAGCCTATTATCAAAAATAGTGGAGATAGAATTTTGGCCAGTTAAAGAGGTAAGTTCAGCTACCTGTAAGTTAATTCATATGGAAGTTTTATTCTCACGTAAATGAGATGTGATGACATGCTGCTTATATACAAATATTTCCACAGTCCTAGCAAACAGATTCTCTCTCTCTCTCTCTTTTTTTTTTTTTTTTTTTTAGGCAGAGTCTCATTCTGTCGCCCCAGCTAGGGTGCAGTGGCGTCATCATAGCTCACAGCAAACTCAAACTTCTGGGCTCAAGTGATCCTCCTGCCTCAGCCTCCTGAGTACCTGGGACTACAGGCGCATGCCACTACTCCTGGCTAATTTTTCTATTTTTAGTAGAGATGCGGTCTTGCTTTTGCTCAGGTTGGTCTCCGAACTCCTGGCCTCAAGCAATCCTCCCACCTCGGCCTCCCAAATTGTTAGGACCACAGGTGTGAGCCCCCATGCCTGGCTTTCATCTATGGTTTTCTAATTAAGATTATGTTTTATTGACAATATTGTGGCAAAACTTGCCAGACCTTGTCTACTGATCATGAATATGAACATTTTATAAGTAAGGGACAGGGAACCAGCTCAAATTGGTTTAAGAAAAAAGGGTCGGGCACGATGCCTCATGCCTATCCCAGCAGTTTGGGAGGCCAAGGTGGGAGGATTGCTTGAGGCTAGGATCCTGTTTAAAACCAGCCTGGGTAAAAGAACAACACCCCATTCTACGAAATATAGGAAGGAAAAAAAAGAAAGAAAGAATTAGCTGAGCATGGTGGTGTGTGCCTGTAGTCCTAGCTACTCGAGAGGATTTCTTGAGCCCAGGAGTTCAAGGCTGCAAGAGCTAGGATTGCATCTCTGTACTCCCAGCCAGCCTGGGCAACAGAGTGAGACCCCACTGGCCAATTTGGGCCAGTGAGATTCTGGGAGGAGAGAAACACTCTCTTTCCAGGCTGGCTGATAAACTGCAAGGATGTGTTTGGGGCTATCAGCCATTGTGCCAACCGCATACGAGAGCCTGCCTAAGAATGAGGCCAACACGGAGGAGAGGAGGGGTAAGTAGGAGAGAGAGCAGCCGATTCATGTCATTGTCATTTGATTACCTGAAGTCACCATTGTGACTTTCAGTCCTGGAGTTTTTGCTATATAAACCAATACATCCCCCTTTTGGATTTAAGCCCAATGGAGTTTGGTTTCTGCCACGGGCAGCTGAAAACATCCTGACAACCCCGTGGGCTTTGGAAATGACAGAGGTAAGAGTCTGTTTGTATTTGGAGGAACATGTGCTTGGTGAACCTTCTGAATACAGGCATGTGTCTCTTAACAACGACGGGAATACATTAAGAAATGTGTCACCGGGCGATTTTGTTGTGCGAACATCATAGAGCGTGCTGAGACAAACCTGGATGGTGAGGCCGAGGACACACCTAGGCTATGGGGTAGAGCTATTGCTTCCAAGCTACGAGCCTGTACAGCACGTGACTGTACTGAACACTGTAGGCAACTGTAACTATAAGTATTTGTGTATCTGAACATAGAAAAGGCACAGTAATAATAAGGTATAAAAAACTAAAACATAGTATACCTGGATAGGGCACTGCCCATGCATGGAGCTTGCAGGGCTGGAGGTTGGTCTGGGTGAGTCAGGGAGTGGGTGGCGAGTGAATGTGAAGGTCGAGGACATTGCTGTCACTACTGCAGACTTCATAAACTTTGGACACCTGGGCTCCACTAAATTTATAAAAAAATATGTTCTTTCTTTGGTAATAAACTTGGCTTACTGTAACTTTTTTACTTTATAAACTTTTTGATGTTTTTAAACTTTTTGACTTTTGTAATAACACTTAGCATAAAACAAGCACATTGTACTACTGCAAAAAATATTTTCTGGGGGCGGAGCAAGATGGCGGACGAGAAACACCGCCAGTTAGAGCGTCTCT
>VBSM01000316.1:11371548-11430894 GCA_008086735.1 Cheirogaleus medius
AATATTTTCTTTCTTTAATATCCTTATTCTGTACTTTTTTTCTATTTTTAATTTATTTTATTTTTTACTATTTAACTTCTCTGTTTACAAACTAGGACACAAATACACACATTAGCTTAGGCCTACGCAGGGTCAAGAAAAGTGTCACTGCCTTCTACCTGCACATTTTGTCCCACTGAAGGTCTTCAGGGGCAAGAACACGCACGGAGCTGTCGCCTCCTATGGCAACAATGCCTTCTTCCGGAACACCTCCTGAAGGACCTGCCTAAGGCTGTTTTGCAGTTAACTTTTTTTTTTTTTATGACTAGAAGTACATGTTAAAATAATGATAAATAAAATAGTAAATGCGTAAATCTGATAAATCTGTAATATTGTTGTTTATTATCATTATCAAGTGTTACGTACCGCATATAATTGCATGTGCTAGACTTTGCCAGAACTGACAGTACGGGTCTGTTTGCACCAGCATCACCACAAACACATGAGTAATACACTGTGCTATGACATTATGACAACTGCAATGTCCCTGGGTGCGACAGGAATTTTTCAGCTCCATTATAATCTTATGGGATCACCACCATACACGTGCCTGTTGTATGTGGTTCATGATCGTATTTTACTGCAAAGCTTGGGTCTTCCGATCTCCATCTGGTAGAGGATTGAGTAGGGGTAAGAGGTGGAGAGTTGTTTATGAAAAACTAGCCCTGAATGATGAAAAGGAGGGAGATACGGTTATGGGGATTTAGTACCTTCCTTCCCTCCCTTTCCATCACCCTGGGGTTAAGGGCAGAGGAAGGACAAATCCCAAACTGATGTATCTGGGAGGGACAAAAGACTGGCAAAGGTAGAGTTTGTCCAGTGCTCTTGTCCGTCCACAGCAATGCGTGTCTGTTGTCCTGCCTGTCTAGAATCTTCTTTACCCCCCTTTGGGAGAAGTGCTCCCCTTTGGAGTCTGGGTGAGTCCCACCTCCTCTTCTCTTGGTCCACAAGATGTAGCTGCTGCTGAGTGGACCTAGCGGAGTGGACATGTGACCCAGCCCTTTGGCCTGTTCCATCTTTGGGCCATGGTGATCACACCCAAACAGGCCTGATGAGAGCTACTACAGGGACTTTGCCATTGCACCTGGAAAAGAGGTGCTGGCTTTCTCCTGGACTTGGAAATTGCCAGGGAAAACCTCATGGAGAAGACCCGCCTACAAAGACGAGGGCGGGGCCAAGGAAATTAAGAGACAAGCAGATCAAATGCCTTGTTTGAGCCCTTGAACCCAGGCATTCATGAAGTTCCATTTACCGCTCAGACTTTATGTTACTATGAGCCAATGAATTCCTCTGTTCCACTGGAGTGAAATTCCTCTGCTCACCGTTTATTCTTGGGTGAAGAGCAGGGGCTGAAAAAGTATATTTTGAAAAAGACATTGAATGAAAAATATCTCTAATCTCATCTGTAAGAAGTGGAAGAGATGTGCTAATGTGTTTTCCCTCGAGCTTCATACTACAGGCTGTTTAAATTCTAGAACAGTCTTAGTATGTACTATAATACACTGCAGGTTTATAATGATTAATGTAGCTTTTGTGGGCTGGCCTACAACCAATTAACAACTGAACTTTTGAGATATAACCTGGTCCATCTGTTAGGGCTTGCTTGTGTTAAAAAAGAAGTCATTGACAAGACTACGTCAGCTGTGAATACTATATGATTCTTTCTAATGTCCCTCCACCAAAAACCAATGAGTAGGACCTAAAATTATAAACCAATTATGCTGTAGCTGCGATCTCCACCCTACTTCCTAAACACTAGGTTGTCCATATTTAAAGGGGTAGGAGACATTCAGTATAAAAGACATTTTATTTTACCTTTCATAGAAAAGATACACTGAATGTGTGCATAACTAAAATTTATATTTTCATTGAAAATCAAAACATGTTATTTTTTAAATTCAGGAATAATAATGTTTTAATGGCAAAGGTTTCCTTTGCCAGAATTTTACATTTTCATTGGAGATGAAAACCTAAGCTACTTTGTTTTTTCAGGAATAATTTTTTAATGACAATGACTTTTTTTTTTTTTTTACCTGCAGTCATAAACAAATGTAAGCATATTTACCTTAGGAAAACAGAAGAAATTATCTTCTTCGACTTTACATAATTTCTGCAAAATCTCCAGGATTTCCCAAACTATGCTCTTTGGAACCATTAGCAGGCATCTTACACACACACACACACACACAGTTCTGCAGCTCAATAAGACTGGGAAACATTACTTATTTAATACCATTCCCCTGAAAACTCTCAAGGCACATTAGTATAATTCAGAATGTGATATGCTTGCAATAGAGATAACTGTTCAAATTTCTTTAGCCCAGGATTTCCCAAAGTTAACTTTCTCAGAATTAATGACTGCAACCCTTTTCCCATTCCAGCCCCACCTGCAAACCCCCATTCCTCTAAGCAACTTTTGGAACAATTTGTGGAGCTAGTTCCGTAAAGCGAAAAGTTTGGGAAACACTAGATTCATGGTTTCTATCTACACAGATTTTGCTGTCTGAATAATATGGAAGGAATTTTGAGTGACAATTGCACCCATTTGGATAGATCTTTCAACTGACTCCATAATTACAAATTTAAAATGCAAATTTTTCAAAAGCAAACTGTCTTTACCATTTTGACGTGTTGCTGAGAGTTATCTGGTTTTGTCTCTATAGTATACTCATGTTACTTCCTAGTATATCTGGGATAGGTAATAGGCTCAAAAGACCTACAAATATGGAACACAAATGCAATTAACTATGTCTAAATTTTATGTATATACAGGGCCTTGACAATTTTAATATGACAGATATATTCTTTCCTTTTTTGGGGGTGTGTGTGTGGGGGGGTAACACCTCTTGGGAAAACTGGGATAATGGAAGCTTCTTCATTTACACTCTGTCCAAGATGTATATTTTATGGATTCATGTTATTATGAGTGAAGACATAAAGCCATTGCTATTGAGCTTCAGATGCGGCAGCAGAGAATTAAGAGATCATCATCACTTCTCTCTAAATATAATGAAAATCTAACTTTCCAACACTCCTCTTAAACGAGCTTTCCTCATGCTACTTGGCTATGCATTAAATCTTGGCATACACAAAAAAATAAAAACAGGGTAATTCTAACAGTTCATTTATGTTGGCTGGATTACGAAGATTAACTTCTCAGATGGTGTTCCAAAGAAGTCATCAAATGTAAGTACAATTGAAACTAAAACCCTGAAAAACATTTCAATATTGATAGGAAACTGAAGACAGGATATAGTTAAGACACTGCTCTCAGCTGCGTAACATCAGTGTATATATCACAAAGGATTAAAAAGTTTAATTCTCTAGGGAACATAATAGAGATTTCAGGTTCAGCAAGGCATATTTTCTGGAAATAGTATAATTATTCTCACGGCTGAAGCACACATGCGGCGTATACAGGTTTAATACAATTTCAATTTTAGGTCATTTGTGCTGAAGATACTATTAAATGTGATAAATTGGGTTTATTATTAATTCTCCAAAGCATTCTAACCCCAGGTCTTACACAGAGCAAGTTTCCTTTCTCCAGAGTAGCCTGGGAGGTTCCTGTCACCTTACCAGTTCACACAAATCTTAGCCCTATGTTACAATGCAGTGTTTTGCCAAATGTGGTGTGCACGCCACTGTTGATACGTATGATGATTTTAGATGATCCAGGAAGTATTTTCTGTTTTAACAATGAAGATGATTATGACGATTAACATAAAAACAGCTACCGTTTACTGAGCACTTGCTATATCTGCTGCCAAGCAAAAATTCTAGTATATTAACTTGAATGGTCTGCACGAGACCACCGTGTGGTAGCCACTCTGGGCACATGGAGGCTAAGTAACGTGCTCAAAATCGCCCACCTGGAAACGGGCAGAGATAAAATTCAAACCCAGGAAGTTTGGCAAAGAGGCCATATTTTGTCACTGTACGGATATAATTTTTGTTAAAAGTAAATTGGCTTAAAAACTGTTTTAAATGGAAATCTGTGGATATAAAGTCATACAAGTTAGGTGAATGTCTGATCTTCAGCTAACACGGCTACAACACATACGTGTGTGTGTGTGTGAGAGAATCTACCAGGGGTCCTTAAACTTTTTAAACAGGGGGCCAGTTCACTGTCCCTCAGACGGTTGGAGGGCGAGACTATAGTTTAAAAAAACAACTATGAACAAATTCCTATGCACACTGCACATATCTTATTTTGAAGTAAAAAAACAAAACAGGCAAAAACACCCGGCGGGCCGGATAAATGTCCTCAGCGGGCCGCATGTGGCCCGCGGGCCGCAGTTTGAGGACGCCTGAATTTAGACATTCAGCATCCTCAAGGGCTAGGAAATGACTGTCACCAGACAAATACCAGAACAGAACCTTGGGTGAAGGAGCTGTTGACGGAGAGGAAAATTTCCAGTTTTCAACTTACCTGCTTTTGATTTCACCCAGAAAATTCTCTTGTTTCAGTTAGGAAATCTTCCTACTTTTACATGTTTCTGAGACATCACACAGTCATATTTCTAGGGGAAATATAAATAATTCAAATAACTCTGAAAAAGAAAGGCCTCGATTATTGTATATTACAATTCGAGAAAAAAATTAAACTTAAGAAAAAGCTGACAGTCAGATCAGAAGCATTACAGGAAGTTTCTTGCTCTTTTTCTCCAGAGGTTAAACTAGAATATATTTCTTTTTAAAGGGCAGAAGTTTAAGATCTAGCTAGGGAATAAAGACATGTTTTGTCTGACACTTTCCAATTCAAATCCAACATTTATCAAATGATTCTTAAGTACTGTATAAAAAAAAAAAACCAGCCAGGGACTGGCAGCCTGGGTATATTAAGCTTTCATTATTGTAAATTTGTATTTTAAAAACCCAATATCTTTTCTGTAAATATGCAAGGGTTTCTCTGACAATTTCTCTTTTTGTAAAGCCACCTCTCACTGAAACATTTTAAATAAAACTCCTATATCTAAAATGAAGTCTTGGCATTTGGGAGTTTAAAATCTCCCCAAATTCGGGGGTGGGGGGGTGGGGGAAAGCTGCATAATTATAGTTCATCTGAGTGCAAGTCATAAAGTAATAAAAAATGTTTAAAACTAAAAAGTAACATCTTAGAGTGGCATTTAAAACAAAAAAAAAAGTACTTACTGGCATTTTAAAATTTTTCATGCAATTTGTTATTCATTAAAATCAGAAGAAAATGTGCACTACCATTTTTTCGATAAGGCAAATAACATTCAAAATTGGCATTAACTAAACACAATTGGCCACCACTATGTGAAAAACCAAATGCTTTAATGAGGCTATCAAGAACAAACAGTTCAATTATTCCATTGGATACATGGACCACACAGAAATTATTGCTGCATCCAACAGCAGGTGACTATTATTAACATTACAGTACCAAGCGTCCACAAGAGACAGTCATTTGTCATTTTTATCAAGAAATAGGGTTTTTTATACTGTTATAGACATCGACTTTTTCCCAGTGCATTTTTTAAAAATATTAATAAGTGCATTCCTTTGTGCTTTATTTTATACCTTTTAACTTCCTATGTATTTTATTTGTTCTTATTGCTTTATTGTATAAAAACAACCAGAAAGAACTTTGTCATCAACATAGTATGACCAGGTTGGTTGTACGGTTTTTGGCAAAGTCAGAAGGTTTGGTATTTCCATTGCCCCACCCAGAGGCAGGTGGACAATTCTGCCATTTTGGTCACTCCAGACGGAGGCCCAACCCCACGTCGCAATTCTGCACCCAGGGATGGGGGGAGTGGTGTGGATCACTCTCTTGTTACAAACGACGAGCCCAAACCACTGCCTCTTGGCTTACCTAGTCCCTAAAATGATTCCACACTCTATTTGGCAACAAAGAAATAAATAAAACCACCCCCAAGGTTGCAGCATTCTCCGGGCTTGCTTACCTGCCACTTTCAGAAATTGTCTCTTAAGAAGAAGGGGACGGGGAAGCAGGCACTGGCAAAGCCAGGAGTTGCAAGAGTCAGGGCAGCAGTACAAGATGCCAGACTTTCTCTCAACAAAGCTTTCTGTGAGGATGGTTAACAGTGGCCGTATTCCCTTGGCCATGGATCGGTCAACCTTTATTATTAAAAACCCTCAAAATCAGCTAAGGAAAACTAGCATCATAGCATCACCATCTCTGACGTTCGTATCCAGCCCCCTCCCTCCCATATAAATATGAAGAGAAAAATAGACAATGCTATGATTGTATCGATGAACACTATGGTACAATTAGCTGTTCATGCAGATTTGCATCACTATTCTAGGAAAAGAGCTATACAATTAAGGGGGTTGAAAGAATGGGAACTAATTTTCCCTACCCCCTTAAGTAATAAAGCTATAAAACTGATAGCATCATCAACGTTTCCAAGGATTCTCATTGCCCACTGTGCGTGGAAACTATGCAGTTGATTATTTTCACCTAAACCATCCATTCACGCATCTGACAAGCACTCTTTCTCTCCGAACCCTCCATCACCCGTCACCAATTCACGCCTGACATTTAAACACTTTAAAAAAAAAACAAAAAAAACCCTCCTGAATAAGGTTTCCTGATGAAAGAAGTTGGCACTCTGTCACTAAAATATATTTAATATTAAAAATATCTGAAGGAAAATCGGAAGCTCTTATATTGTCTACATAGGCACCATGCTACATGTCCCTCCTGACTATAGATACCATCTTGAAAGTTTCTCCTACATTACAGTTCAGTCAGTGCTAGTCCGAAAAAGACTTCTGCTATATGTAAGGCACTTCATTCTGAATGGATATACTTTATGCCACTTGCTATTTAATTGTAGGCTGCTACTGAGAAATTCCATTCAACAGCCTGGCTCGTAACACTATATGGCATCTGTATAAAACATCTAGGCTTGATACATGTAACACTACTGTTATTGCATAGGACTACACAAGTAGATAATGCACTGAAACTAAGTTTACAACATTGCTGCTCAGTTAAAACATTGTTTGTTATCAAGTAACAGTAATTTGCCAATACAGTATTTCTCGCTTTAAAAAAAAAAATTCAGCAAGTTTGCTGAAATAAACCCCAATTGAAATGACCATAATGGGCACATTAATGCTATGGTTATCAGTCTCCAAGAATATTGCTATTTTTTATATCCTAAAAATAAATATGTAAGTTTATTCTTTCTAGAAAGCCTGGTTTTAACCTATTAATACTATACCTTAAATGTGTCAAAAAACAGTTCCGGAGTGAGACTGCAATGTACAAAATATTCGCAAAGCTCTCTTTACACACAAGACCTTGCTTGCATAAAAGTTTTCTTTCGTGGGTGTACAAAGAATGCGGAAAACCACCAGTGAGTTGTAAAAATATTGAAAACTTGCCATTTTAAGATGCATCTTCTTACAAATTAATACAAACATATTGAAAAGAACGATGATATTAAAGAATCTGTACAAATCAAATGAACAGTAAAACATAATTTAAAAATAAAAATAGTAAAGCCAATTAGAAATATGCCCAGTTCGGCTTTCTTATCAAAAGCAAAAATGAAAAAAAAAAAAAAAAGTAAAGCAAACTTTTCAGTGCGCCTCAATATTTTACTCTGAGAGGACATTTATTTCCATTTCAAAATAAAATATCTTATGAAAAACTGAATCACACTCATGGATGAAGAAAACCAGAACAGCACAGAGTGAAGATTAGACTCTGTATTTCAGAGCCTTGGTCTAACTCCCTTTAATTTCAGTTGGTATCAGTTACATTTTCTAACAAGACAATCATGAAAAGGCTGCAGTTTTGTTTGTTTTCTCTCTCTCTCTCTCTCTCTCTCTCTTTTTTTTTTTTTTTGGTCTTTTACAGAATATAGTATTTCTTTAAATAGTTTGAAGTATAAAGACTAAACAATGCTAGAAAGGTACTGTATCTTTAAGGCAGTACCCATGAATTAATTCATTTATAAAATGGAAAAGGGTTAGTATAGATTTCTTTTCCTCTTTCTTATTTTTTTCTTTTTTTTTTTTTGGTTGCTTTACATTCTTTCAATTAAATGTTACATTTAATTTCCAAGGAAGTCACAGGCATGAAAATCTCAAATCACGTTTCCCCTGAATAAAAATGGACAGACATTTCTCTGATGCAAAATCCTCTTGCTCAGAAAGCTAAAGTCCGTGGTGAATTCGGTTCACAGATACTGCACACTTGCTGTACAATACTTTGGAGGCATTTGTAGTTGTAAAATAGAATCGACAAGTCTGTTTCACAAAATTCTAAAAATAAAATATATCCTGGGCTATTGATAAAGCATGAAAAAAAAATTTCATATTAAAGGAAAATTATCAAGAAAACCCCTTCAGGTAAATTATTAAATCTGCTAATCAAGAAAGGCAGCAGTCTGTGAGGGTGCAGAGCAGGCGGATTTGCTAACAGGCATGCTCCGTCTCCTCCATGCTCATACTGCTCCTCCGGCTGCTGGTTTTGGAAGCTCCCGGCGACACCGAGGGGAGGAGTGGGTCAGTTACACCAACAGGAGAAAGAGTATCGTCCATCAGGATGTCTTCCAGTTTGGATCCCATTTTCGTGGGGACACCGTAGGCTTGGCTGCCCTCGGTCCCGGGGCCGAGGCTGTTGTTGAAGGTGATGGTGCCATCCGTGAGATCAAGGGTCGTTGTGCAAGTCAGGTCTGCGTGATGCTGGAGGAGGTCTTGGTTGCAGTTCTCGAGGACCGGTTCTTGCTTGATGATCCGATTCACCAAATCCGGGGAGCAGAGACCCGCGGATGGAATAAGCGAAAGTCCATGAGCTCGAGCCTGCATTTCGAGTTCCTAGAATAAAAGTAAAAATCAAATGCTGAAAGAGGCAGAGCACAGAGGATTTTTTTAGGACAGTGACACTTCTCTGTATGATACCATAATGATGGGTGTGTGTCATTATACTTTCGTCCGGACCCATAAAATGTAGAACACCAAGAGTGAATGAATGTAAACTATGGGCTTTGGAGGATAATAAAATGTCAACGCAAGTTCACGGATGCTAACCAATGTCCCATTCTGGCGGAGGATGTTGATGATGGGGGAGGCCATGCGTGTGTGGGGGCAGGAGGGATATGGAAGATGTCTGTAGCTTCCTCTCAATTTGACTGGGAATATAAAACTGCTCTAAAAAGTAGTCTATTTAAAAAAATCAGACACAAAGAGGGAAAACAATAAATTCTCAAAATGAAAGTGTTTTGCTTTTTTAAATGAATAAACTGTATTTTCTAAAGGCCAGGAGAGGTGCTACTGGTACAGAAATGAATTTTTAGGTGTTTTATGGATTGTGTTATGTATTGAAAATAGAGAGAGACAGTCCCTCAGATATTAATGTCCACAATGAGGAAAAGTTTAAAAGTCTAAAAATAAAATTTTTAAGTGTGAGCTGATAAAAGAAAAATATTAAGTAAATAGTAATACAGTTTCATGGTCCCTAAACTGTGAACTGAAGTACCCAGGGTGTTGCAGTGAACTCACAGGACACTAGGAATATTTTTAAATTTCAAGGGAAATAGTGATGCTACCTCAAGAACTAGTGAAGTCGCTTTTAGCATTAGATGGTGCTACATACTTTTCAATCACATCAGCACATCCTATCATGGCAAAGCTAGGCTTTTGTCAGTTGCTGTGATAAAAAAAAAAAAAAGAAAAGAAAACAAGTACTGCACGAAGATCAATGAGGACTGGGAAATAAGTGTGGTGGTATCCAATCCGATTTCAAGGCTTTAGAAGTTCTGCAGTGCCCAACGGGTACACATGTCTTGTTAGTAACTGATGCAGTTATTTAAAAATAAAATAAAAATGCTGTTTTTCTTTCAATTTATATATTTTATTTTTTCAAATGGTTACTAAGTCGTTAGAACCCAAATACTTAATACGTTGTTTGAACCTAACAAAAATGGAAGGCATTTCTTTTGGGCGAGGGTTGCAGTGGAAAAGTTGCCAAGACACTAAGGGCATGGATTTAAAAAGTTTGTATAGTGATGGCAAAAGTTGTGAAGGTCCTACGCAAGGGGCTAAAGTTTTAAGAAGCGTCATTTAGCCACCTCGCCAGAGCAAAGGGAAATTATTATTTTTTTAATTCAACAAGTAAGTTCTCATCTATAAGATAAATAATTTCTTCCTTTTCTTTTTCCACACTACTTCCAATTACGGGCTGAATTGTGTTCCTGCAAAAATATACACTGAAGTCCTAACCACCAATTACCTTGGAATGTGACTGTGTTTGGAGATAGAGCCTTTAAAGAGGTAATTAAAGAAAAAATAAAGAGGTAATTAAGGTAAAATAAGGTCACACGGTGGGCCCTAAGCTGATAAGACTGGTGTCCTTATAGGAAGAGGAGACTGGGACACAGAAAGGGAGGACCACGGAAGATATAGGAAGAAGACGGCCATCTATAAGCCAAGGAGAAAGGCCTCAGTAGGAACCTGCTGACATCTTTATCTGGGCCTACTGGGCTCCAGAATTGTGAGAAAACATAACAACATCCTGTTGTTTGAACCACCCAGTTGGTGGTACTTTGCTACAGCAAAGTGGTAGCTCATACACTTCCTAAATGTCAGTGACTCCCCCCAGCCCCTCATTTCCAAACGCCTTCCAAGCAAGCTCTTTCCTTTTTTCCATTCTGAGTATCCCTGGGAATTCCTAAAATGAACCATGGAAACCCCAGCTTGTCCCGGATGAGCATTCTGCCTCTACATTCCAATGCCGTCCTTTCTATGTTTATGATATGATAATATATAAATAGAGTATAAATTTGAAGCAAGTCACTTGGGCTCACCAGAAAGGGACCATGTGACACGGCCTCTCAACCTGTGCCCAAAAGCCTAGAATGCGTGTGCCCGAAAAGTCATTTCAGTCCACATTCAAGGCTGCTGGATCTGCAAGATCTTTCTCTGCGTGCAGTTCAAGTAAGAGCTGGGAGCCTCGGATGCCACCTAAGTATCTGCAAGTTCCTTTGCACAATCCCCAGAAACACGAGCCTCTCCAGGCATCATTTTAAAGCCCTGGGCTGTTTAATAAAATGGCAGTTCCAGTGATATTAAGGCTTCATGCTCTTTCTTCTGTGAACGTTTTTGCATGCATCACTTAGACTGAAATGAAAGGAAGCCCTTAGGCCCACGCTGCAAACACGGACCCTTGTAAATCTACACCAACATGCTAAAAGAACAGTACTTCTGCACAGGCAGTTTGTCTTTAAAAAATAAATAATAATAAATTTGGATGAAAAGAGGCAAACATCTTAACTCTAATCCTTTGTTGTTTAATTAAAAATGTTTATCAGCTGATTAGAGCGTTACTTAGATTTCTAAATAAGGTGACGAATCTCATCTGGAGAACTCCAGCTTCGCTGCATCACAGAACTTTCCTAATTAATAATGTTTTCTACGATATGCAAAAGTTCTAAAGGCTGCCTCACACCATCACTGGAAGGAAACCAAGATATTGTCACCATGGAATTTCCAATGCATATATTTCACAATATTCGGATTTCGCATGAATATACATGTTTGGAACCTTAAAATAAAACAAAACCGAGCTTCTTTTTCCAAATAGTTATTACATTTCAATACTTTGTATAAGGACATGACACATTAGTACAAGCTGCTTTTATAAATGGGTATACTAAGTTCAAGACATTAAATACCTATGGCTACTTAACAAAGAGACAGAGCATAAGACAAGCAACAAAAGCCAAAGAAGGCGAGGGGAAGAGGAAAGGAGGACTTTCAAATTACATATGACCTCGACTTCACTACTCAGATTCTAAAATGCAGCCCTAGAGAACAGCCACCTTCTGCCTCCCGGCCCCACAGCTGAGGGCCACTGCAGGGAGCGAGCGATGTGACATCTTGAATCGTAAGTGCTGGGGAGCACTCAGAAGCACGAGACCATTGTCATCAATCAATCGCTCTGCTCAATAAGTTGAACGTCTGGGATGGACACCACCAGGTGAAACAGGATGGTCTCTAAGGTGTCACCCTTTGCATTGTCGTGCCATAAAACTTAACTCCATAAATATTAACGGTTGCCCTGGAAATCTGAAAAACAACCCTCGCTCTACGGCAAAACCTAGTAAAAGGTGGGTCCCTCTACTCAAGAAGACACGGCGCCACTGTCTAGGTTGCATTCAGAGTCAGCAAGTAAGTTAAAATCACCCTTGCAAAACCTCTTCTAGCAATGACAGAGTCAGTTTTGGAGGACAGTTTCAGAAGAAGTTGGTTCCTTGCACTCAGCATGAGAAACTGAGCGCCTGAGAGAGGCACCAGGAGCTGATGCTAAAGAGGGACCCCCACCTCCTGCTCACGCGGTACACATGCTCACGGAATGAGATGACGGACGAATTGCACGTATCGATAAAATTAATGTGTCTCCTTCTAAAGGCGCATAGTTTAAGTTAGAGATACACACAGTGTAATTCCACTATCTATAACTATTCTGAGAATTATGTCCTTATATAACATCCTCCAGGTATCTCCAAGTTCCCTATCAACATGGGCTTGAGCATCGACTGCTTCCCCATCCTGCAAATACTAAGGCTTTTTTAAAAAATGTAACATGTTCGGTCGATGCTCATTACGTTCCGTTCTATAAAGTCCCTGTGACACTGAGTTAGTGAGTACTGAGGCATTGTTCCTAGGGGGAAATGCGAGGTTAGGTTCCTGAGAGCCTCTGCTCATAACACTTAACCTTATTTCTGCTTTCAGTCATCTTATTTAATATATATTATTGATTAACCTTGAACCCGCAGCAGGAGCACTATAACTCACACCTTGGTGCACTCACACCTGGGTGAAGCTTATCGAACACCTATGTTTTCTCTGTAAGGTGCTTCACAGCCTTCTTGCCCTTAGGAACATAGCCAGCACTGCAGCCCTGTGCTCGGGGGTCATTTTAAATAGTGAAATCAGCAACAGAAAACACAAAATTGTAGAAAACACGAGAGTTAGCAGACCATGAAAGAGACACTTGTTTATAGTAACAAAAGATCAGGCAGAGCTGTTTGACCTCGCCTAGAAATGAGCTCAACGGGCAACTCGAATGTGTACATGTCCAAGAACAACCGTGAACATGCCACAGATATTCATTTTGAAGTTACAAGCAGGCAAATTCACACGTACAGAATCCACAAATAATAAGGATCAACTATATTAGGATCGTGTAAGTCAACTCCCCTATGGCTCATTATATTTTTCCTTCTCCATCTAGAAGCGGCAGCACGCAGGGAGCCTCACCCGGCGCGCGCCACACACCTGTATTCTGAGCAGCAGGTGCCGGTTGGCGTGTTCCAGCTTCTTCTGTCGGTTTTCAAGTTCTTTTGCGCGTTGCTGTTCTCGTTGCAGCTTTCGGATGTAGTCCACGGATGCTTTTAAAATGGTTCCCTTGTTCCAGCGCATGTCTCTGTGATGGAAAAGGAGGAAAATAGACTGTTTTAAGCAGGCGTCCTCAAACTACGGCCTGCGGGCCACATGCGGCCCGCCGAGGACATTTATCCAGCCTGCCAAGTGTTTTTGCCCGTTTTGTTTTTTTACTTCGAAATAAGATATGTGCCGTGTGCATAGGAATTTGTTCATAGTTTTTTTTTTTTTTTTAAACTATAGTCCGGCCCTCCAATGGTCTGAGGGACAGTGAACTGGTCCCCTGTTTAAAAAGTCTGAGGACCCCTGGAAGGATTTAAGGCAGAATGGAAATTTAGTATTCAAAGCATTCAATTTCTAAAGATGCAGTAAGGACTGTGCATTAATAATGGCTATCGTTCATCAAGTGCTTGTCATGCAGAGAACACCGTCCACCCATTTGGTTTACGTTACCTTACTTAACACAGACAAGCAGTTTGTAAGGTAGAGACATTGTGTCTACGTTGAAACAGAGACAATTCAACTTCTTTTTTTATCATGAATTATCTCTCACGGGCAGATTATCTCTCTGTATCCATTCCCTCATCTCAAAACTATGATATTACACTGGTATAAGCAGCCTCATAGGTATGAGATTGGAATGAAAGGAGGCACTTTATACAAATGTGCTGTGAAGAGTTGAAAACACAATTCAAATAATGGAGTAGGCATGGTGTTGATAATAACGGCAATCTGTCAATAGCATTTACTATGTTCCAGGTACTTTTTAAAGTGTTTTACAATTCATTTAATCACAACTATCTCAATGGGTAGGTACTACTGTGACCCCCATTTTACTAATTGGAAACTAAAGCACAGAGGGGTTGATCAATGTGCCCAAGATCACAGAGCTAGGAAGTGGCAGAGCCAAGAAGCCCAGAGAACCTGGCTCTAGACCCCCTGTTCTAAACCTCTACATCATATTTCCTCTTGTGTGATTGAATCCTCAAAACAATTAGACTAGCTAGGATAATTCTGACATCCTCTTTTTTAACAGATGTGAAAAATGAAGCACTAGAATGCAGACATCTTCAGCAAGGCCAGACACCTAGAAAGGAACCGTTCTGGAATCCAACCCAGGCAGCCTGAGCTTGGTGCTTCTCGGTTCTCAATCAGTTTAGCTCTCATGTACTCATATATGAGAAAATTAAAAACACAATTAAAATGTAGGCGAAAGCACCTTAAAAAATTTAGAGCACTCCAGAAAAATAATGAAGAATGAACTATCATTACAACATTAAGAGTAATGTTTTTGTATGGCTCTGAATTAATCTCAACCTTTTTATAGACAATATTCATCATACTGATGGCAACTATGTTGATGAAAACAAAAACAATTTGCTGTAAAGAGAACCATCACGCCATAATCTACAGCTACTGAAAGCAGATCGGAAGTATCAGGTGGAACCTGTCAATGGAGGGCCATTAAAACAAGCCACCAAGTAATTGATCCTCACATGGGTTAGATGAAGAACAAAACAGAAGTTCCCCCATGAGAGGGGACAGTGCCAGCCCCAGAGAAATCCCTGGGGTTGATCCCTGGGGTCTGAGCACCAAAGATGGCAACCCAGGGAAGTGTCCTGAGATACTCAGAGTGAGCACAGAGACTTAACATTCAGAGCTAAAACCAAAGTAACAGTAACTTTAGCAGCCAGCAAGAAATGCAATTATAATGAATGATGCCTTACCTAGTAGGCCAGCAAAGTGAGAAATCAGTAATGGAACATGCAAGCGGCCACTCAGTTTTTAAGAAGTGATTGTTTCAAGCATTTATCCTGGGTTTTGCTTCCTTGTAAGATCCAATCAATCAATTATATTTCTGGACTTAAAGGAAGGGCTTTAAATTCTTTTGTTTTGTTTTTTTTTTTGTAATGAGAGGGACTCTTTTTACATACAGAAGTACACATAGATCTCCAATATATAAAATCAACAAAAGCAGACTTGCTCTGTGGGAAGAAAGGGTATGGGGCTGAGACCCTGATCAGTAAGAATGTCTCTATAGCAGGCACATTCTAGAAACCTGGTGTGGGAAAACCACCATATAGACTATAGTCTGTTTTATCTTAAAACAATGCCTACAATGAAAGATCATTATCGGTTCAGATTATAAACACATAAGTATTCTAATACAATGGAGAAAGGAGATATGCAAATAGAGGCTTTCACTGCAGTCCCATAATTTCATAATATGTTACTAAAGAGATTCACATGCTACAGTTTAAAAGAATAAGCTAAAAAGTGAAAGCTGATAAAGAACAGGAAAATGGGAATTCAATTTCAACTATCATGCAAGACTGAATATAGGAAATGAAGGTCACAGCCCTTTAGTAGGATAAATTTGTGCTGCAGAACTGAGAATTTGCACGTTTCGAGTTTGAAAATGCCTTTCCTTGAAATCTGGGCAAGCGAAATGTTGCAGATGGAGTTGTGCTTGCACGTGCCTCAAAACCACCTCACAACAGGTAATGATCGCATTTTATTTTGTTACAGATTCTCTAACAATAATGCGAATAGCAAATTTAATAAGCTTTGCATGAATAATGCTTCATTTCATCTTTACATTTTATTAGGTAGCTAAAAGGTCATGTTCGAAGGCTAATTTTATAGAATGCCTGTGGGGCCATTCAAATGTATACATTCTGCAGTCCTTTAAAATGGGCTGATATCTAATAGATAACAATTTTGTATTTGTTGTCCTATTTGCTGATCTTGTAGGCAACTAAAAGGCTGGCAGGAAAAGACTTAAGAAAATTATCTTTACAGCTGTTATCTCTGAAAGGGAGGGTAGAGGGAGACCAAAAGCTGAAATCCAAATTAGCTGACCTGTACTTAATAAGAGGATTAAGCATTACTTTTTTCCCCTTAGATTGGTAAAACACACAAAGGGTATGCAAGTTTTCATAAAAACAATTGACCTTTTTGTCTGTTGAATATCATTAAACTTGAAGTCTCCCATATCTGTTCATCAGTGCCTATTTAGAGATACCGTGTTTCCCCGAAAATAATACAGGGTCTTATGTTTATTTTTCCTCAAGAAGACACCCAGGGCTTATTTTCAGGGGATGTGTTATTTTTTTTAAGTACAGTACAACAATCTACATTTATTCAAATATAGTTAAGTCGTCTTCTTCTGGAACATCATCATAACTCTCCAAACCCCAAATTCCATCCTGCATTTCTTGCGACTCTATTTCCTTTAGAACCATTGGCCCCAATCTCTCTTGTCAAGCAATAGAGCTCTCGTGGGGCAAATGAGAAGGGCTGGTTGTCTTCTTTACTGCTCCACGAAAAAATGCATGGGTTGTGCAGATGCGCTGCGTAGCCACGCCCATCACTAGGTCTTATTTTCGGGGTAGGGCTTATATTGCACAAATGCTTGGAAATCCTGCTAGGACTTATTTTATGGGTAGGTCTTATTTTTGGGGAAACACGGTATTATACAAGTCGAAGAGCAAATAGTCAACAAATTTTGCTTTAACAGTTATTCAATTCTCTGTACTGCACAAACTGCTAAAAGAAATTGTTTTTAGTAGCTCAGTATTTGTTTGCCAAGAATTCTCAGATTTCAGAAAGCCACCTCCTCACGCCCAAAGCTAACCATCTCATAGCCAACAATCCTGTTATGCAATTCAGTGCATTTCTCTTGAAATTTTAGTTTGATGAGACTAACCAAAAGAATGGTTTGAGAAGCATTTAGGAATGGAACCAAAGGGAGAGGGAGACATCTTTGCTCTAGTTTTTATAACTGCATTTTTTTTGCAACATATGAAATAACATTAAGGTATGAAAAATATATGATGCAGATTAACATGCAATTGTACTCACGGATCATTTGACTTGGGAATCAAAGTACCTAGTTCTTTAATGCGGTCATTTATGTTAAATCTTCTTCTTCGTTCAACTTCAAGAAAAGAGCACAGGAAAGGGCTATTAGTAATAGTGACAAAATGCATTTAGCATATCTCATTAAAGGCATGTGCAGATTAATTTCACCAGGTCAGGACAATGGAAACCTGAACCTGTTTTTTTCCCCTGTTTTTACCATGTTTTTGGTATGAGGTTAAAGCACTAAAATAATGAGCTACCTTTCGTACAGAACTTTACCATTTACAAAGCCCTTAGACACACGCTTTCTCATTTGCTGTTATAACAACACTGAAATCAGAGTTACTATCTTCAGTTGAGAATGACAAAATCACCTTGGAGATACAGGTATCAGGGACTTAGCAAGGACATCCAGCAAAAAGTGGTAAATAGCACAAACTTAAAGCTAACCCTATGGAGCAGGAGTTGGCAAACTTTCCAAAGGGCCGGACAGTGAGTACTTCTGTACTTGCGGGCCAAGTAGCAAAATTGAGGATATTACATAGGTACTTAACAAAACCAGAGAGACATCAAATTTCCACAATTTTTTTATTGACAAAATTAAAAAAATAACAACTGAGTACAATCTGTCTGCAAGACAAGTCTGCAAACGAAACCATTAGAATTTACTTGTGATGCTGAAGTTTGCATCTTATATAATTTTCACTTGTCACAAAATATTAATCTTCTAATTTTTCTTAACCATTTAAAAATATAAAAAACATTCTCCACTCATGGGCCACACAAAAACCCTTGCTCTAGCTCAGTGCTGCCCAATGAAAATATAATACAAGTTACATATATAGGTTTAAATTTTCTAGTAGCCGTATTAAAAAGTAAAAAGAGGTGAAATTAACTTTAACATTTTGTTAAACTTGTTGTAGCCAAAATGTTATCATTTCAACAGGAAATCAATATAAAAATTTATAAAATTAGATATTTAACATTCTTTTCTTTATACCAAGCTTTTGGAACCCAGAGTATATTTTATGGTTACAGCACATTACAATTTGGACCAACCATATTTCAAGGTGGTGAGTGGCTACCATACTGGAACTTGAGTCTAGCATTTTTAACTATTCTGTGCATCTTCACAGCATTCCCATTTTATAAATCCAGTTGTAAGTTCAACTAAATCATCATCTTCTTAGGGGAGGATGACATAGTAAGGAATATGAGACAGTAAATGTTTCTATAATAATTTATGTAGTGTAGCAAATCAATTCCAAACAACTTAAGATCTAAAAAATTGGATTAAAGTTGTTAATATTTTACCTTTTTTTTCTTTTTCCCCAGACAAGGGTCTCTCTCTGTTGCCCTGGCTGGAGTGTAGTAGTGCGATCATAGCTCACTGTAGCCTTGAACTCCTGAGCTCAAGCAATCCTCTATCCTCAGCCTCCTGAGTAGCTAACACTGCAGGTGTGTGCCACCATGCCCAGCTAAGTTTTTTATTTTTTGTAGAGATAGGGGTCTTGCTATGTTGCCCAGGCTGGTCTCAAACTCCTGGCCTCAAGTGATCTTCCCTCCTCGGCCTCCCAAAGTCCTGGGATTACAGGCATGAGCCACCGTGCCTGGCCAATATTTTAAATACCCTAATGTATATTTATATTTGACCCATAATATTCTCTATACTTAGACAAATAATGTTGTTCACTGTTTTGCCAATATATATTGCAGTTTGTCTTGGCTGTGTAATTATTACAATGATTAAACCAATTATATATGATATTAAGTCTTATCATTAAACTTTTATAAAATGAAAACCCTATGTGATGGCTGACAGTCCTGCAGAAGGAATTTTGGGATCCCTGATCCACTAACTAACCTCTTCTAAAACTCTGAAGTGGGATATTTTCTTCTTATTTTTTCCAAGCGTAGAATAATCAAAAATTCAAACAATACCGAAATATACAAAGCGAAATAAAAGTCCCGTATGATCTACTGTTAAGTTTCTCATATATCCCTTACGATGATTTTTACACACGTGGCAACACAGATGTGCAACCATGTACTGATGAATCTCATGTTTCTATTTCCAGCCCAGTCGTCTCTCTGGAATTCCGGACTCGTGTCTGACTGATTACTAGCTGTCTCCATACACAGGTCTAATGGACAGACCAAATCGTCCCAGTGTAAGCTCCTGATCTTTTCCACTCAAACCTGTTCCACCTACAGGCTTAAGAGTAACTCACCTCCCTTAATGGTAACTATTAATACATCCTTCCAGTTGTGGAGGCGAGAACTATGGAATCAGCCCTAAGCCTCTCTCCCTCTCGCCCCACATCGGATATACTATCAAACCTGTTGGCTCTACCTTCAAAATATTTCCAGAATTTGTCCACTTCCAACTTCCACAGCTACCTGAGATGCCACTGTCATCTCTTCCTTGGATTATTTAATCCTCCTAACTGGTGTCTCTACCTCACCCATGCCCCCTGCTTCCTGCCCCCTTTGGTCTACCCAGAAAACAGCATCTAGAAGGATCCTATTAAAACATAAGTCAGAGCACGTCAACCCTTTGCTCAAAACTCTCTAATCACTTTGCATTTCACCTACAGAAAAGCCCCCCAAGGTGTCCTCCCAGGGGCTGGTGGGCTCCTACCCCGACCTGGTTTCCTCCTCTCCCACTCTGACCACATCCCCTATAGTGACACACCGTGTCCTTCTCCGTCAGCCCCACCAGACACCCTCGCCATCTGTGGATGCCTGGCTGCTCTGGAACTTTCTCCCTCCAGATGCCTGAACGGCCCTGCCCTCACCTTCCTCAGGTAGTGACTCCGATTCACCTAAGAGACTTCCCTGATCACCCTCTTTGAAACGGATCCACCACCTTCTGTGCCCATGATGACACTATATCCCCTCAGCTACCCTTTTCCTCCTCATAGAACTTTCTATCATCTAATACTTCACATACTTCATTCATTCATTCATTCATTGTGTTTATTCACTGTTGCGTTCCAAACAACCGTGTGTGCCTAGCACACAGTAGGCCCTCGGAAAATATGTGTTGAATGAAGAATGATACATTTAAAGTGGAGTTACACTAAAAATACTCTGCCTCTCTCTTTTTCCACACAGCAGCATATTGTTGACAACTTTCACCATCAACATTTATATGCACCACATTTTATTTTTAGTTCAGTGACTTCCCTCCCCAATGATCTATTACAAAGGTGATATAAGCTGGTAAAATTTCTCAAAAAATACAAAAGCGTATAAAGGAAAAAGTAAAAGCCAACTCTTTATAACACCCAACATCTCTATGCCTGGGGAGACCATCACCGATGACGGGTGACGTCCAGATCTTTTCTCATGCATACACGTGTCCATATAAACACACACACGTGAGCACATCCCTGCACCGGATGCTCTTGTCACACGATGAGATACTGCACATGTTATTCTGCCACTTGCTTTTCGCACTCAGTAATATACAGCAGGTGACCCACGATTCACAGGTGAGAAACCCATTTGTCCAACTCACATTTTGAAAAAAAGTGTCTCATACAAAACGGGGGCTCAACAAATAATAATAATGGCTGAATGAATGAACAGATAAATGAACAATGTATTCTTTTGTACAGTTTGGCAAACATTCTTACAAAATCAATTCGTAGAAAAGGAAGAGCCACGTCAAGGGGCGATCTAACCTTGAATATATTTTCTAATAGTTAGATAAGACTTTCAGGTAGTTTTATAGCCCTCAGAGTCTGAGCTAATCATGTTTGCACTTTACTGACAACCCTGAACTTGAGAGTTCAGGTGCCGCATTAAAGGTGTCTATTGTTTTTGACAAGATCCAACTTAGCTTTCCACATCTCAGTTAAGTTTTAGGTAATACCTAATTATCTCATTTCTAAGGTGTTTTACAAGAAGAAATATCTTAGAGTAAAATTACTTGGAAGCTGGAGGAGGTCTTAGAGATACTTAGTCTGTATCTTTTGGCTAGAAGTTAAAGAAAAGATGTCAGCTCTCATATCTGATCATGAAACTGGTTTTAAAAATAGAAACCAACACCCTCCAGGCCCTAGCAATTCCATTTCTCAGTAACACTAACCTGGAGAAACAAACTCTCCTATACACAAATGGGCAGGTATAAAAAGGTTCACTGTGGCACTGTTTATAATAGAAAAAAAAACAACTAGAAACAGCATGAACACAGAGCAGTAGGGAAATCACTAAATATCACACTGTGGAATTTTATGCAGTCATTTTTTTAAAGTAGATTGATCTAGATTTCTAATAGTAAAAAATCTTCAGGACATATTGTTCAGTAAAAAAGCGAGCAACATCGGATTTGGACAGTATGATATTATTTGTGTTAAAACATATAAAAACCATGTTATTTATTTTCTGTGTGTATATTCTTAAATGCATAGAAAAAGGCCAGGAAGAACAATACAAATTAAAACAAATTTGCATATTCCTGCAAATTAAAAGAGAACTTCGGTCTTATTCTATCACTTTCATAAGGAGAAAGTGTTTACATATGGCTCATATTCTTAAAAATCAATTTAGGAAAAAGAGGATGAGGGTTTGAGATAAGAAATTCACACACAGACTATTTCCAAACTTAATTCTTTTATTATTATTATTTTTTTTTGCTATGTAGTTTCTCTGTCTTGTTTATATTATAAAAAAATTAAGTTTTCATAGGAAAAAGTTTAAAGGTTTGATCAAGAGTAAATTAAACACATAAAAAATATTTTAAATGTTATAGGATTTTTTCTTAACTCTCCAGTAAAGGCAGAAATTTAGGAGGCTACCTTATCCATTTACTCCCCTTCAGATGTGTTTCATTTTTGTTTTCTTTCAAATCTCACTGGAGAAAAGGTGATCCCATAATCCCCTTTTGTTAATAAGTTCCAGTGTGAGTGATATTTATAATTGGGTAGTTGGGGAGTCTCCTTCTCACTTAAAAAAAAAACACCCCACTTCACTACTATAAACAAGAAAAATAAAAACTTTTCAGACACTGAACACAAGTATATACATTAAATTCAATTTGATTGGAGATAAAAATGGGGAAAAATAAATACCTTGGTTTCTCTGCCATACGATTTCTCCCATAGAAGGTCTCTTTAAACACTAGAGAAATCAGTTTTCCTCCAAAATTTCTAGAAACCTTTTTTGATGTAAGGGAGAACTTTAAATCCATATCAAATGTCATGAACATGAATAAAATCAACTTACTCAAGTTGTGATTGTCCTTTTTTTGCCTCTCTTTAGCCAATGCTCTTGCCTCAGACTCTGTGGGAAAAATACACGCTGTGCACATGAATGAAGTCATTAGAAACTGGAACTGTTAGGGGTACAAGCATGTCAACTGCAAAACATCTCATTTCCTAAACATAGAGAAGCCGATCTGACTTGACTCAAAATAAAACTATCGTTTTTTAAATGACGCCTTGTTAAAAGCTTGCACTTTTCAAAAGTAATATACGTCAAATACACAGTCTACAAAAACTCGGCTTCCACGAAATGGTAAAAGACCAGTAACAATGATCCATAGCACACCATAAACATATGCAGCTACTAACAAGAATAAAAGAAATAACTAGAAAACTATGGAAATTTGCTGCTGATAGCCTATTATCAGGAGTTAATTTTTCTTTTTAGGCCATAGAACTTTTTCAGTCTTTTTTTGATGCCTCTGCAACACGCTGACATGAAAACCAAGTCGAAAAGCTCCCAAACTGGATCTCTGTATCCTCTAACTGGTTCACAGAAATGAACTCATTTTTTCAGAAACTGGTACCAGACTCTGTCAGAACCTGCTACCATTTAATGACTCTTAGGAGAAACTATTTCCTAGTTTGAGTTATATAAAAACAAAAAGAGAACTAGCACACAGAGGCATTTGGTGACAACCCCACTTGGAAAATTCTATTAATATTTGCATAGCAGTTCCTGTGGGCTCTCTGTGATAAGAGATTACTTTTTGCCTTACAGAGAGCAAAACAAAACAAAATTAAAAAAATAAAATAAACAGGCTCGATCAATCCTGGGATTCAAAAAGCTCTGTTATTTTCTTTTCAGAAGTGACATCTTAAGTTTTACACTATCATAACTTAGAATTTTACCTCAAAATAGAAATCTCTTTAGCATAACTTATAGCCACTGAAGCATATATCTACACATATATATTTATTATATGAGTGTTATATATGCATATATATGCATATATGTATGTATATATGCATATATATGCATATATGTATACAATATATATATAATTCACAAGCTGAATTCTCTCAATTGTGATGGTCAATCCAAATCCTTTTCTATTTTCTTTCTAACACAGAAGCATGACAGGCAGCTTTGATTTAACACTTCCTCCACTTCAATGATTTTTAAGTTTTTGTTGTTATGGTACTTTTTCTTTCTGGTAGGGTAGCTACTAGTTCTTTTGTTTTGAGTGGTTTTTACTTATTAATTAATTGCCTTTCTTAACCTAAATCAATGACTTTTTTCTTTAAGTATCTTTTTCCTGGTACACCTTTCTGAAATAATTTTTTTTAAAGGCACTGTTAACTAGGACAGGAATTTCCTATCCCAAATCCATGCTCCATATTCGCAGTCTGTTCACCCAACCCTGCAAGACGTGAGGACCAAATAATAAAATGGGGGATGAGGTGAGGGCCATAAACCATGTAGATTGCCAATTCTAATACAGCTTCCGTCATGTTTTAACGACCACATGCCTTCCCTAAAGCATTAAGCAAAGTGGCGAAACAGGTAATTTCATACTTGTCTCAAGAACAAACAATACCCATGCCTCCATGTTATAATTTACTTTTTTCGTTTGCGCAATAAATCTTTTACACAAGATATAGCAGAAATAACAAGAGGCATCTGAAGATATAAGAAATAATATTCTCACATCCCAACTGTGGACTTGAATGTGTGTCAAAGGAAAATTCAGACCAGGTTTCTCAAACCCAAATGCCTCTCGGGGCTTGGCAAGAAATATAAACACCAGGTGGGGTGGAGACATTTAGAGTTAAAAATGTTGCCTGCTGCCCCCAACGTGAAGGGAACAGCAGCCACAGACAGTGATTGGTGACATGCAGTAACGGTGGCCCCAATTCCTGGTATCTCAGGAGATACTGGAAACCAGGATTTGCATTTTAAAATATTGCACAATGTTTTACCCACCGCAGAGACCTAAAAAGGGATGTCCATGAGTTGGATATACTCTGGACGTCCCTGTATTGATGACTATGTCTAATCCGGAAGCGGACATAAATCTATAGGAGGCGGCACATCTGCCAGGTATTTACCTGTGAGCTCCCTTTTGATGTTGGGAAGGTTGGCCGGACAGGAGTTGCTGATGGCGAGGCCTGGGGGGGGCAGGCCTTGGTTTCCGTAAAGGTCAATCAAGTTTCCCGAGACAGGTAACTAGAGAGAGAGAAAAATAACAAAAATGAACTGATGAACAATTCCTAAGTTTTTCAGGTAAAACCCATATCCCATTCCAGGCTTTATTTAAGAAAAAGGAATTGACACAAAAAGTTGTTTTTGGCTGGGCACGGTGGCACACGTCTGTAATCCTAGCTCTCTGGAAGGCCAAGGCGGGAGGATCACTCAAGGTCAGGAGTTTGAAACCAGCCTGAGCAAGAGCGAGACCCCATCTCTACTAAAAATACAAAGAAATTAATTGGCCAACTAAAAATACATAGAAAAAAAAATTAGCCGGGCATAGTAGTGCATGCCTGTAGTCCCAGCTACTCGGGAGGCTGAGGCAGGAGGATCGCTGAGCCCAGGAGTTGGAGGTTGCTGTGAGCTAGGCTAACGCCACGGCACTCTAGCCCAGGCAACAGAGTGAGACTCTGTCTCAAAAAAAAAAAAAAAAAGTTGTTTCTTTTAAAAAATAGGAAAACATGAGATATTTACTTTTTCATTCACTCACAGATATCAGAGTTACATGGTCTCCTTAGCTAGTTCCCTTTGAGACAGGACAGAGAGTCTCACACCCAGGATATGGCTTCACCACCTAGCTGATGGGTTTATTTTGAGAATGGAAACAATGGATAATATGGCGAATGCATTGTCTAGTACAACTAGTAGGATATAGTGGATGTGCAGTAAATGTTGGCTATTATCATAAAATAGGATTCTATGTGGGATGACCTTTTTCACCAAATTGGTTTTCCTTTCATCAAAGTCAATGTTCTCCCTTCCCTTTCTTCCTCACTCCCTGCTTCTCTCTCTTTCTTTTATAAGGAAAAGCAATGAAAAATGTTTTCTTATTGGAAAAGAAATTATTTCTTTCCAAAAGAGAAAAGACAAGTTTCCTTGTAATTGAAATTTTTCACAAAGCCACAAGAGGGAGCCCAAAGACTTTTAAAAAAGAATAAAATTTATACTTTAAAAAAGAAAAAAGAAGAAGAAAAGAAATATTTAGGTTTCTCAAGCTAGCTTGAGAGTTTTTTCTCTAGTTCTGAACTGGATGTTTTAAAGTAGTGAACTCATTTTTTCCCCCAACATTTTGTGTCTTCCTTTTGTTGTATATGTATTTCCTTGTAACTAGCTGGTTGCAGTAGTTTTATATGCCTATTTTTGTAGAAGAAGTCCAAGATGATTCCTTTTCCCATGTCATGAAATGAAGTTCAAAATATTAACTGTGGAGAAATAGCTAAGTGACCCTTTACTTCTGCTTACAAACAACCGTTTCTAGATTCAAACAATTCCTATAACCATGATTACAGGCTAAGACTTTGTCATTTAGCCCTTCCCTCTCTTGATTTCACACTCTGAATTTTACTCTTCGTCTGAGAAAAGTAAATTCAGGAAGCATTTAAGTGTGAGTAAAGTTTTTAGTGACCAAGAGGCATCCAGTAAAGATTACACTCAATAGAGTACCTTTCATCCTCTCAAATGACCACTGACATGTAGATGAAAACACACCACGAAATAACAAGAGTCAAATGTGCTGCCCCTCATTGGAAGCCATTTGCAGCTATTCCTACGATGGCTGCTAAATATACACTCTATGAACTAAAGCCCTAGCTACAGAGATGGGGGTGCGGACTAAGCTACTCCCCCACAGGTGAGTCTGACACTGGCTCTAGTAGGGCTGGAAGTGAGGCAGGGAGGACAGACACACCAGCAGTGCTCGGCTCTCTCTTTCGCTCCTATTTGAAGGCAGCATTTACAGCATGTGCATAAACCCTGACACACACAGCCCTTGCACACACACAAAAATACATATACAGACATTGCAGTCATGTAAAATGCCCTTGAACCACATTTCAAGGCCTTCTAACTAAGGAACTGATAAAAAGTGACTTTGATTATTAGCTGTCATGTCATTAAGTGGTTTTATTTGAAATAGGTCACCTTCTCAGGGTCAGCCTTACTCTGTGTCTTCAGTTTTATTCTTGTCCAATTGAACACAAAGCGAAAGGAGCTCACATGTTTCAACATAGCACTATAAAGGGCCAGAGAGTCAAAATTTATAAAGCTGTTATGACATCTGATAACTCTTCTGGATTCCAAAGCTTTATTCCTCATCTTCCTCGAGTTTCAGATTTGGGGAGAACTTCCGGGTTTGAATAAACCAAGAATGTGACTTGAAAATTCAAAGCAATAAGCTAAAAAAACAAAATTATTCACATAGTTCTAGAAATGCAAACAATGCTTTCAGACGCAAATTGTATGCACAACATTCGATTGTGTTATTATGATTATTTGTTAGGGATAAATAATAGTAAGTGCTACATATCTGTAAGTCATCAATGGATCTACATTGAACAGACATCTACTTCTAAGCTGCTCTGGAAGAAGAACATATTTTCTAACTATTCTAAAAAAATAATGCACAGAGAGGGTGGGAGAGAGAGCAGAGGGGTTGGAGGGACACAGAGAGAGAAGGGGGCTGGGAGGGATAGAAAACTACAGAGAGAACAGCTGTGATCGGCATGGACTGATGGCAGTGCCACCAACAAGGGAGATGAATTAAAACCTCTATGACAAGACACTTCATCAGGCACTCTATGGAGGTCAGACATAGTTACTTCCAGTCCAAAAGGCAGCTTATATCTCTATTTCTCTAAAAATTTCCTGCATTGGCTGCTTCTCCAATACTTGCTGATTAGGAGAGGGCTGCTTAGAGCATGCCAGAATATTTCACCAGGGATCATCTAATTCTGCAGGTGCCTACTTTGGGCCAGGTGCAGAACTAGAATAGCATTTTGTACATGTTATCTTACTGATTTCTACAGAAGGAAAAGCCAAGGTTCTTACCATGGCTGCATGGAGGATTTTGGTAGGAGGCCCATGTCCTATGTTACTAGCAATAACAAGGGGCAGTGTCAACATGCTGATATCAACCAGTTAGACACTACAATTTTCAATTTATCTCCAACTGGGCCTGAGGAAATAAATACCTAGTTGCTCACTGGCCAAATATGGATACTCCAATCTCCAAATTAATAGTGCAGAGATGAACAGCCTGTGCTTAGAAGTCAAAGACCCAGATAAAAATCCTGCCTCTGTTACTGACTTGCTGTGCTGTCTTATACAAGTTTTCTAACCTCTCTGAGGCTTAGTGTCCCCGTTAGAAAAGTGGCAATCATTCATGTCACAGGTGCTTGTAAGATATAATAGAGATAAAGCAGGTAAAACACAGTCTCTAAGCGATCAATACAGTAGCTGCTATAATAATTCAGTATTATAATTTTCTAGAAAGTACTGGATTTGCACTTTACAGTTTGGATAGTTACGCTATTTTCACTTTGATCAACAAAACCATCTGCCACGTTAATGACTAAGTATACAGTCAACCATTAGACCAATTTTACCAGACTGCAATGCAAATCAAAGCACAGAAATCAGGGAATCTGCAGGGCAAAGGTGACCACTCATCCAAAATCAGGGCTTCTCCATGGAGTGTGATTTTGTCCCCCCAGGTCAATGTCTGGAGACATTTTTTGTTGTCACACCTGTGGACAGGTGCTGCTGGCATCTAGTGGATAGAAGCCAGGGATGCTGCTAAATGTCCCAAAATGCTCAGGCAGTCCCCCTACAATAAACACTTATCCATCCCAAATGTCAACGGTGCCACCGTTCAGAAACTGTGTCCTAATGGTGGCATATGTCCTTTGTATTAATGGCTATTATTTGTTGAAGCTACTAAAAGGAAGGTTGATTATTAATATAGTGTAGCTTTCTAATTAAAAACCAGTTTCCTAGTTAGGCATTATAATGAAAGGATTCTGTGGTTCTTCTTCTGGGTTAGAGAAATTCATCCATAAGTACAGTTATCATCATAATTAGGTCAAAATAACACCTTCGGAGCTAAGAAAGGAGAAAAGACATCTTCTGTTAACATGGATGTCTTGCATCTTTGCTGGGTTTTTATCCAGCACATTAACCTGATGGATAAGATTTTGCTTCCAAAGCACAAGCTGCACAGTGAACAGATGAAAGCCACACAGTCTAATCGGGACAAATAAAGAGAAGGTGCTCCAGTCGTGCGTGGTCTGAATCGACTTCTTCAATGGGGTGCTCCACCAAAATGAATATTTTTCCAAGTAAACGACAATTGTAAAATGTTATTATTTTTTTTTCCTCTGGATGGTTCCCTTCTCTGAATATCAATTGAGCACTGTTAACACAAGCAAACTGGGACTTTTATTCTTTGTTTGTGATGGTACAAGAGGGCCCTTGTGCTTCAGAATAGTTATTTCTAGACTTCAATTCCCTTAGGATAGTTTCCTCTCTGAGTGTTCCTTCCACTTTATTTTTTTAAGTAGTTAACTTGAAATAAAGCATTTCAAAGAATCAAATAAAAGAAAAAAAATGCCGAACATGAAGAACATTGAAGTTAAACTTTACTGTGGGAAAAGTTAAAACGTTCATGGGTTGCAGTAGCTTTTTAAATTTTGACAACTGAAGCCCAAGTTTAGCAAGAGTAAGAGCCAGCAACCAACCTTTAGTGAGAGTTCATCAGGGCTACACTGTTTTAAATGGTTTTTGTGGATGATCTCTTATCATTCTCACATGAATTCTATTGCAGCAGATGCTGTGGGTATCCCTGTGTTGCAGACAAAGAAACTGAGGCAGCGAGGTCCAAGAACTCACTCAAGAGAATGGATTCAGGTATCTGGCTCAGAGTGTGGGCTCCTAACCTTGAACTTATACTGTCTTTCCCCAGATAAGAAATGTTGGAACAGTTTTGCTGTAAGAAGACTCCACTGGGGCCATATTTAGCCTTTTACAGCATGGGAATATAGAAGAGAAACGGATGCGGCCACAAAGATAGTGACTTCTTAGGGCGGCTTCTGGGTACTCCTCTCCTACCTGGGAATTTTTTTTTTCTTCCTTAAGGCAGGGTCTCTCTCTGTCGTCCCTGCCTGGAGTGTAGTGACCTCATCATAGCCCACAGCAACCTCAGATTCCTGGGCTCAAGCGATTCTCCCACTTCAGACTTCCGAGTAGCTGAGACTACAGGTACGCACCACCATGCCCTGGTAATTTTTCTATTTTTTGTAGAGATGGGGTCCTGCTCTTGCTCAGGCTGGTCTCGAACTCCTGGCCTCAAGTGATCCTCCTGCCTCAGCCTCCCAGAGTGCTAGGATTACAGGTGTGAGCTATGGCAGCACCTGGCCCTGGCTGGGAATTAATTCAACTCTGCCCAGGGGATCTTTCCTATTTGGGAATTCCCTTGAGATGGCCTCTCTGTGCCTGAATTATCCTTCTCCACTCGAGGTCAAAAGGAGTCTCCCCCTTGTGGACTGGTAAGACCCATGAGAACAGGGAGCGTACCTTACTCACCTTCCCATCCACAGCACCTCACCCAGCGCCTCACCCAGCGCACGCCACCTATCGGGCATAGTAATAAATGCTAAATCCATCTTTAAAGTAGCTCAGGAGCAGCTAGGTAAGGAAGGAACAAGACCTCAATGCTAATACGGTTACTGAAGAGACATGGGGACTCATTTAAAGGAGAGAAGCACACAGGGTCATGACGACTATCTTCAGAAGACTCGCCACGTGGAAAAAGTTCTCCATGAAGCAAACTGGGACTCATGCTGGAATTTACAGGGAGACTCGTTGTGAGGGATATCTTGGTCATTAAGTATGATGTTATTCTAACATAAAGCCCGAATCATTATAGTGCACGATGAATATCAACTGAATAAACAAATACTATTAAAATTATTTGATATTATAATTAATAAATTATACTTAATAACCTAGATAATATTACTGAGTGCCACTAATGTTTCCAGTGCTAAATGCTACACATACTTTATCAAGTGAAATAATCACGTGACGTTATTTAACAGCCCCATTTCACAGACAGGGAAACAAGGAACTTCAAGAGACCAAGCTAACATGCAAGGTCACAGAGCAAATGACAGACTTAGAATTTGAACCCAGGTCTGGTTATAAATCTCTACATCCTAACCATTGTGTTTTCTTGCTTCACTAAGGAGGCAGGGCAGATCCTTCATTGGAGGTTTCCAAGAAGCTGGATGCCTGATTTTTTGGTGGGGATTATAATGCATACACAAGAGGAGGTTAATGCATTGGGTACTAGGCTGGATTAGAGGACTTCAAAGGTCCTCATAATTGCAAAAAAAAAAAAAAATCAATGATTTTACAAAATCATGTCAATTTTGCAGTCTGACCACTGTCACAGGAAAGTTCTTTTGAGATGACTGGGCCATTGCTAATGAATGCTGTACAACAGTGAAACATTGTAAATACACCCATGTCTTTGGGTGCATTTATAGATCCCCTAGCGCAAGCTCCCCCAAGTGTTTTGCTCATGTTCATCCTAGCTTCTGACTGCTGACAAGTGTAGTTTGTCTCCTGGGATGTACCAAGCCAGAAGCAGAAGGGGTCCATGGAAGTCAGCCAGGGACCCAAGAGGGTGAGAAGAGTCTGTCACAGAAACATTTATCAGAATGGCAGAACATTCGGATCTTCAAAAATCAGAGGATGAGTTTAAATGGGCGGGAAGTAGACAAACTGTGAATACTGTAGAAGAAGCTTAGAGGTTTCAAGGGGAGTCCTCACCCTGCAAGAGTTCAAGTAAGTGAACTTAAGGAACTATATCAAGATGGAAAAGAAAAGAAAATGCCAACGATAAGACTCAATTTGCTAAAGATTTTGGTGTAAATAAGAGCTATCTTGTTCCTTGGCCAAGGGAATTTACTATTGGAAGTTAGTCTTCCTTTTAAAAAATGTTTTATTATGGTCAAAAATAACCACAAAACATAAAATTTGGCATCTTAACCATTTTTAAGTGCACAGTTCAGTTGTGTTACATATATTCACATTGCTGTGAAACAGATCTTCAGAATTTTTCATCTTGCAAATGTGAAACTCCATACCCATTAAACAACAATTCCCCTTTTCCCCCTTCCCCAATAGATGTCAGTCTTTAAAACACTGTTTATTAAGTATTGGTAGTATCACTGCTCTCAGAGAAAACAGAAAATGACTGGGGTGAGCCTTCAAAGTACCAAGCAGGCCCAGCTTTGACACATCCTGGCTATGTAATCTTGTGCAGGACTGTCTAACCAAGTGACAAATTAAAACCGAGGGCCACAATGCCATCCCAAGTTGACTCACTGAACTATTGCAAGGACTATATAAGATCTGCTGCAGGACTTTGGTAAAACGGTAACACAAGAAAAAAAATATAAGGAGTAAAGGAAAATCAATAATATAGGCAAGACTCCAAATTATAGAAAATATAATTAACATACAAGAGTACATATTACCTTTGTCTTATGAACTAAAATTGGAATCAATTTTGCTATTAAAGAAAAGTAACCCCAATGGGCCTCTATCACCTATGAATAGTAAAAAAAAAAACACCTTCTCTGAAAACTACATTAACTTTTTCAGGCTAACTAGAGCACCATTGTGAATAGAACAATCCACAGCGGTCCCTTGGCTGGAGTGCACTAAGTTGGGCATGAGAACGAAGGGGGAATGGTTTAAGGCCTAAAGTCCTACCGTAAGTATCCTTGGACTCCAGGGAATGTTAGAGCTTTACCATGCGGTTACTGAAAAACTCATCAAAAATTCTTAATTTCCAATGTTAAAGTCACTTATGTGTGATTCTGGGATAATTCTCCATTTTATCATTAGTAAATTCTTAATGAATATGTTGCAAAGCTAAAAGTAAAAGTCTAGGAAAAGAGGACAGAATACTAGAAATATCTCAAGATTTTCTTAAAGAAAAAAGATCAATACCGTATTTGCCATTTGCAAGGCAGGATCCATCAAGCCCAGGATTTCTTCATTATAACTTGATTCTAGGCTAATGATGTCATCAATTACATCATCCATCTGTAGGAAAAAGGATAATGGAAGAGAAACAGAAATAAACAAAAACCATGCAATGCAACCCAAAAAGAGATCCATGCTCCTTGCTTATCCAAAGCAATAATACTCTTTATTTAGAGTCTAACTGTCCTCTTCCCACTAAAGTAAAAATATAACTAAAGACCATTAACACTACTGGGTGATGAGAATGATACTTGCAGCCAGCCTTAAATGAATGATTACGAGGTACCAAGCACCGGGCTCAGGGATTTCCATAGGTGAAGTTATTTCCCCGGACAACAACCCTAGCAGGGATGGCACTACTGTGATAGTGGTTTTCCAGGTGAAATAAATGAGAAGCAACTTGACCAAAGTCACACATGAAAGGATGGTTGGAGCAATGATTTGACGGATGCTCTCAACGACCATGCTAACCTGCCTGCCCTAAACAGGAAAGATGAACCGGGAAACTTCATCTTGAATGACAGTTGCCACTTCCTTTTTTCCCTAAAGACTATGCCTCGTACCCTTCCCTCATCCTTCCTGGAGAAGGAAGACACAGATGGTAATTCAGTCCTTTGGTTTCCTAGGCACGTGTGGGGACTGTGGTTCCCAGGCCACTGGCTAGCCCTGCGCTGATCTTACAGCGACTTGTAAAATAAGTTTCTCTTTATACAGCTGCCAGCATGCTTGCTATTGCTACTCCCCAAGGAGCACACAAGGACGAGGTTATCATTACAGTCGTGGAGCTGACATTCCCACTAGATCAATTTTATTCCTGAAGTACCAAAACATCAGTTATGATAATAAACAACAGTGATTACATGTGCATTGCAGCAGTTGCAAAGACAAGTCTGAAAACATTTCTTCGTAAACACCTTACGTATCTGAGCTAGGTGGTGTGTCTGTGCTTGGGTCTGAACAGTGCTTCCTAGGTACGCGATGAAATCTCAGGACTCACAGGCGTGCTCCTGTGTGTCTTTCTGCCACTTCCATTAAAGAGGAGGAGCTCCAACAGCACAGGGCTGGGGCTGCAATCCTGGTTCTCCCACTTTCTAATGTAAGGGCAGAGCCTCTAATCGTTAAGAGAGCCTCAGTTTGTCAATCTAGAAAATGGGTGTTAATAATATTTATTGTCTTATTGGATTCTTGTGAGATTTCAGCACAAACCATAGAAAGTGTTCATAGTGCCAGGAATATAGTAAACACTTAAAAAATGAGTCTAATTAAGTGACCCCTGAGAAGAATAACTGGCAGTCAGTTAGAAATAACTGCTAGCACACTGTTGGTTAGGTTCCATTTCTAAGTATACTTTTATTTGTTTTGTTTGTCTTTAAGAGATGAGTTTCTAATTGAGTTGGTCAAGAAGCAAATAGGCCAAGGGCCTTAAGAACAACCTTTCTTTGTGATTTTTAATTTGATTTTGAGGGAAGTAAAATTAGTAGGCTTGATATGATAGCATTTTTAGAATAATCTTTTTTCTCTTATGACAAAAGTAACACAATTTGATAGGAAATATAGAAAAGCAAAAAAAAGTTTTCTGTTGCTTATTATTCTCTCATGTCTATACACACTGATAAATATATAACTGGATATAGCATAATTTTATGTATCCATTAAATAGGATGTCATAGAAGAAACTTTAATTACTTGGGAAAATATCCATTAAATATTATTAAATTAATAAACAAAGTTTCAAAATATATGTTCCATGATATTCCATTTATAAAACAATATATAGATCACACACACATACTTCTTGGTTTTACTAATATCCTTTGAAAATTGTTACCCTAAAAATTTGCATAACATATGCTGATGATGGTACATACATGAAACATGGTATTTTATGCCTTATTTATGAAAATTTATGTATTTGAAGCACTTTTTGGTGATTTAAAGCAATTTAGGGGGAAAATCACGTTTTAAGTTTAATTTCTTTAGTCATTATTTAATCATGAGATACTAGGAAGAAAATGGCCCTCTCCTTAGTTTTCCCTACTTAAAAAAATAAAAAAAGTCAGTGGGGGGAAAAAAACCCTTAAGTCATCAGGAAGGTGTGATTAGCCACAAATAGAGATTCTCATCACAAGTGTCACATCCTCCGGCTGCCGAGTCATTCAGTACCTGCATACACGACGCTCGTGAATGCGTGTTCATGCCTGGGCACTCGCTCTCCGCCCTGTTTTGCTCTTCAAATTTATAAAATCCCTGTAGAAACACAAGCAGAAACAGCCCATGACTTGGATTTGCAAATGGCTTTTCAATGACATGTTCTCACGAGCCCGATGACACAGCCACAAGGTGAACTAAGCTTTCAAACAAAGTGGAATCAGACCAAGAGATGAAAGAATGAAGGAAGAACTTGTGTCAAATCATCTTGCTAGATGACCAATAAGGCGGTTGGTTTGGGCATAGGGGAAAAGACTTAGTTCTTCTAGAAATTAAAATCAATCCAGCGTTAGAAAAGTCACCTCTGAACTTGCATAAACATTTCAGAGTGCAGTAAAATTCCACTAAAATGAAGCTCATCATCTCATAATTTGGAAATAACAGGCATGAAATCACAACTCTCCTCTCAAGTATTTAATGCCCCAAATATTGATGCAACAATTAGCTTGAAGGTATGTTTGAGTCTTGTCTCCAATCCAGCCTTTACAAAAGCAGATTTAATGGGCAGTGGCAATTTTATCATGAAACGGAATGTATCCAGCAATTAAACTTTGGCTTTTCTGTTAAGTTCTCATGTGCTATGTTATTCAAATCCATCCACGTACATTCTATGCTTTTTTTTTTTTCCAACTCAGGGAGAAATAAAAATAATATTCCAGACATTCACAACAAGCGGAACTTCTAAACCGCCTGTCCCACACCTTTTCTATTTTTGCCTTTCCTTTTCCACCTCCCCTTCTCCTCTCTGCACTTTCACTGCTCCGTGAGCTGAAAGGCATGGAACAGAAGACAGCACTCGGCTAACGAACACATGGTCCACTCAGAGCGAGCCAGGTCTCCGGCCATACGCCCTAAACCCAATAACCCAGAGACGGGGACAAGAGGCTGGAATGCCACGGCCACGTTGGCGCAACGGGGACAAAGGCTGTTGAATGTGGCCACGTGGACAGGCTCCAGTCCATAATTAAGTGCGGGAATAATATCCAACAGACAAGTTATTCAGTGTAAGAAAACAGGAGAGGAGAGGAGAGGAGACATGAATTACCTCTTTTTCACAGTTGGAGTTAAGCGTAAGCATGGCCATGGGGCTGTTGGGCGCGCTGCTCCCCGGCACCGGTGGCATGACATGGTCGCCAGGCTGGTTTGGACATGGTAAGCTCAGGACTTGGTTGGCATGTTTATTTGCTAAAGTGGTAGAAAGGTACTGCTTTACCTGCTGCCTTTGGGCTTGCTGTATGTGGTACTTGGTGGGGTTTTCGAGGTGGGTCTGCACCTGAACATAGCCAATGGGGGAAAAGAAGACGGTGTTGTTATTTTTGAGTTTCAGACAGTTCCTCTCCCAGGCACAAATATGAAACTGACCAGTCCACCAACAGAATAAATTATTAAATCCCTGCTGTGTACCAGGCAGGCACTGTGCTAACGGATTTTGATATTATTGCCGTTGAAAGTCTAACTCCTAGGATTTGGGGTAATACTTTGCCCTATTTTATTTCTCTGCTAATTAATTATACAGCTCTTTCAAACCTTGTGCCCTTCTTTTCCTATCTAATAATTAAAAGTTTGAAACTATCTGCAGGGCAAAAATTTCCCCAACACACTTGAAAGGGTTTATTAAGATCAAAACAACAATCTAGAAGAAGGCGTTATAACTCATAGTTTATTTCACTTTCCTTGGCAAACAGAACAGCTTTCTGTTAAAAAAAAAAAAAAAAAACTCCTTAAGAACCAACTGTAAAATGGTTGTAGAAAATAAATAGAAACATTCTGATGATTAAATCAGGTAGCTGTGGGTTAATTCCTCCCACTTTCATTTGGACATGATTATTCAACATTTTAATTAAGAAAGAATTCAAGGCAAAAAGCAATTCCACATTAAGCAGTTTCTTTCAAATGCATAACACTTATATGTATGTGTTTTTAAAGGCATAACTATCAGTAAGCCACCAGGATATTTTGTCTCCTTTCCTATAAACATTAATACAGAATTAGAAATGCTTTTATTTCCAAAACCATGATACTCAATTTAAAGTCACTCTTTCCTTGATAAACACAAGTGAATCTTATGAGCTATGAACAGGAACTGATGACGAGTATAGCCACACACTAGGGAAAAAACATATCCTTCTAATATTTACATTGTTCAAAACTACATTGAATTACTTCTTATGTCATCCAACAACAGACAGCATTGAATGAATAGATTTGCACTTATCGAAAACCATGTGCCTATTACAATGACATAAAAGGTGGATTCGTCAATTTATTGCATTATATTTCAGAGACTGAATACGAATAAGAATAAAGCTCACCTGATAGTGATTGTATTCTAGCATTTCCAGCATAATAATGTTGCAGGTGGCCCCAATCCAATGAGAGAAACGGGTAGACTATTCTTCCCTCTACTTTCTGTAATTCCAATTCGAAGACTAACTGGCACAGAGAAGGCACTATAAACAAGGTATCCCGAGACACCACCGGAAACTTTATCACAGCAGCCCTTCTTATAATAACCTAAGCTAATTAGTTATGCATGTAAAAAAAAAAAAAAAAAAAACCTCGTTCACACAAGGGGCTTTTTTTTTGGAAGTCCTACGAGTTTGGTCTTAAATATTGTTATCAATTTTTCCCCCTGGCTTGACGTCACGCTTTTTTTCATAAATACAAAAGAACCTTTTTAAGTGATGAGCTATCAAAGTCAAACTCACTGTCAGATCAAGGCCAATTCACTATTCAGCTTTAGTTCCAGTAGTATTAATAGACAATTGGTATTTCTCTTTCTGTCATAGGTTCCAATAGCGGGACGCCCTCCCCTTTGCAGGAGACATAGCCTTTATAAAAGCTGCCGTCACCCTAGATTATTCTAATGGCCGGGTAACTCTGCCACTTCCGGCTGCAGGGTGGCCACCTTTCAGTAGGGAAGAGGATCTGTGCTGAGCTTTCCAGTCAAAGCTTCTTCTGGCATCCTGGTCTCAACGCGCACCTATTCTTAGCTGGGTGGATGTGTGACCATGAAGAAGGGGAATTATCCTAAATAGAACGCGACGCGCACTCTCCACACACACACACACAAACTGGATGCACATTTATGTGGAAAAAAGAAATAAATGTCTCTCTAACTCAACTCTTAAATGGGAAAGCATGAAAATTTTTACTGAAAATTTTATAATTCTTGGGTCTAGAAAGAAATGAGTGATCACACAGGACAGCTGATGTGCTTATATGTTTATTCATTCCATTTATTTACTGTTATGTGCTAAACACTACACAAAGCATAGGCTATACATTGTGAACACACAGAATGTGTGTTCTGTGAAAAGAGGCAAACTATTAATACAAATCTAAAAATGATAATAAATGCTTAATACTCACTGCTGAAATGGAGAGATGATATTTTAAGCATAAAAATCTAAAATTCAATAATTTTTGTCTACATGCCCAGGATAATGAAGTCCTTTAGGTTGACAATCTCAAAGTGTTTCAAATGACCGATTTAACATGCGCGCAGAGGTTCACAGAGACGTTTTAAGTTTCATAAAAGGGTCCAGACACGATAATGATGAGGACAATAGACATGACTAAAATAAACATAAAACGAGGGCAGTGAGTGTAATGTGCTTATTTCACTATTACACTTAAAAAAGAAAGAGCTGCACATTTAAAAATAAATGCTAATTCACTGGCAGATCCTCATTCTTTAATGAATCAGAACATAATGCCTCAGTAAGAAAAAAAACCAACCTGCTCCGTATTTGGCACTGTCTTCACTACAACTAGGACTGGGTGAGCTGAGTGGGGTAGTCTGTTCTTTCATTGTCAGTGTCTTTTTAGTTTTCAAATAAGTTAGAAGCAGATGGCCCACAAACACTATGCAGTAGATGGAACATCTCCAGCTGTTTCCAACCCAAACTCCTCAAACAGGTGACATAAAGGAGGGATATGAGCAGCGAGGCATCAAGGAGTAGTAAGGCCTGCGGCAAACCAGAGGACACAAGTCTCATCTAAGGGGAACAGCGGATCTAAGCTGCAGCTGCTGATGGCCATGTGGGAATACTGGTTTGGTCTAGCCAGATCTCCCCAATTTTTCAAAGGTAGCTGGCAGTCTGAACTTCTTTTTTAAGTGAAATCCTCTTAAGTTTAGAAAATTGACACCCCATTGTTTTGTTTTTCATATAGTACAAGACTCAGCCCACAAACCACTAGGACATGGTCTCCGTTTTACATCGTCTGTGAGGATATTCTTCATATTTACATTCCCAGGACGATGGCCTACATTTTGAGAAATTCCTTTTCTGTGAAGTTAATGGCCAAATCCAGGCGTTTCTTGGCACTTCTTTGAGAAATAAGATGCCTGACAGCACAGTCAGCAGAGTAGTTAAGAACTGGAAACCTGGGTTAGAATTCTGGCTTTGCAACTTACTACTTATGTGGCCTTCTGCAAGCCATTCACTTCTCCAGGCCTTCCTCTCCTCGCGTATCCAATTGGAACGATCACAGCACCTTTTGCATTGGGGTGTTTTTAGCATTAAATGAGAGATCAAGTCTCTAACACGCTTAGCAAATAAATATCTAAGCAGTTGTTCTCAAACTTTCTTGTCTTAAGACCCTTTACACTCTTCAAACTTATTGTGTTTATATGGATTATATCTATCAATATTTACAGAATAGGAATTAAAATTGAGAAATTCTGAAAACACAAGACTACATACACTAGCCCATATCTCATTGGATGTCAGAATAATGACATCTTAACACATCATGTAGCCTTTGAAAAACTCTACTGTGTATTTGTGAAATGAAAGTGAAAAAGAAAAACAACATCTTGGTATTATTCTGAAATAGTTTTGACCCGGCAGAACCTCTGCAAGGGTCTTGGAGACCAGCAGGGTTCCCTGATCACATTTTGAGAACCACTGACCTAGAATATGGTCAGCATCGTCCCTGCCCCAGTGGACAGGTAGCATGTGACAAAGCCTCTACAGGTCCCACCTTCCTCACCCAGAAGATGCAACGGAAAGATACCAAGCCTGCCCGAACCCCCTCAAAGCATTATTATGAGGCTGTACTGCCCTTTGACAATTTTAAAAGCCATATAAATATGACTCTCTATCTTCAACTATCCTAATTCATAGCTTTTAAGTTAATAACATTGCTCTCATTAATTTTAAAACAGCCAATCAAACAAGCATGCAAATGAGAATATATATGCAGTATTACAGAGGATGGAAACATTTTCATGATTTCCTGATAATTTCTGCATGTTTTTGACCTTCAAATCAACTACCCACATTCAAAGAATTCAGATAGCAAAAGTTGGGTGCTGCTGACCAGTTGAAGCACAGGACACAAAATAAAGCTAGGGTACTTCCTACTCTAATCATAATATAGCATTTATTGATGTAATTTTTCTTTCATATGTTAGCTATCTGAATTAAAGTGCAAAAATCCAAAGGCTTTGGAACTTTTCTTCTTTGTTACTGCTTCTATCTTTTTGCCTCTTTTCCCTTTCTTCATTCAGATATTGAATGGATAGCAGGAGAATTGGAACGGATCACCTCCTAACTGTCACAGCTTAGCTTCGCCACTTCCTGGATAGCACTGACAGGTTATTTCCCATCCGTCTCACTCTAAAGAGATCCTGGCGCACATCACGTACCAATGTAGGATGGCGGCTGCAGATACCACCATCCTAGCTGACAAAAGAATTCACTGGGGGGAAAAAAATCCCTGTGTGAAAGTCCGCTGGTCTTCTATGTCCTCCCCTATTTGCAAAGAAGAATCTGAATAAAATTGAGCGAAGATTTCCACAATCCTTTTAGTTTATAATTAATTTTTTTTAACAAGTCAATAAAGTATTCAGATTTCTTACTTATGTTTAAGGGAGAGAAAGTGTTCTTTCATTCAGTAAGTTTAAAGGAAATTAAAGGGATTATCATTTAGTCAATTGCTATCCACGGGCAACACCACACAAGGACTCTTTCCATACTGTTTCTTAAATGGCAATTTACAGAGAAAGTCAGTGATACACTCATAATCTCTGAAAAAATGGTAAAGTAGAAAACGCCAGGCCAAGTGCGGTGGCTCACGCCTGTAATCCTAGCACTTTGTGAGGCCTACGTGGGAGGATTGCTTGAGGTCTGGAGTTTGAGACCAGCCTGAGCAAGAGTGAGACCCCATCTCTACTAAAAATAGAAAAACTAGCTGGGCACAGTGGCATGCACCTGTAGTCCCAGCTACTCGGGAGGCTGAGGCAGGAGGATCGCTTGAGCCCAGGATTTGAGGTTGCTGTGAGCTATGATGATGACACTGCACTCCTCTAGCCCAGGAGAAAAGAAAAAAAAAGGAACAACAAGGATATGAATCCTGACCTAAGAGAAAAGAATCAAAATCAGATGCAAAGAGAAAGCAAAAACTAAAGAGTATCTGAATAAAGGAAGATTAGAAATGACTGAGACGGATGAGCCCAAGGCTCTTGCCACAACAGCTGCGGTTGAGTAATGGGGACGAGTCCACATGGCCCCCAAAGCCGAAAACATCTCTCTGACGTTCTATAGAAAACACTGCACTCTAGGAAAGTTTTACTGAACTAGAATGGAACTTTCCTATGAAATAAAAGTTTCAGCAAGGTTTGGAGGAAAGAAAGAGGTGGTTTTTATACTCAAAATTTGTATATGTATATATAATTTTGAAGTTGTTTTTCCAAATATTGTCTTAACTGGACAAGCATCCATGTGAGAACTTCAGATGTGCTCAATTATCCCCATTTTAAAGATAAAGAAACAGAAACTCTGAGAAGAAAGTTAAGAGACTTGCCAGGGTCGGAAACCACAGCCAGGCCTCGGCTATTTTGCCCATAATGACGAACGACAGAAACACCTGCACTGATGATCGAGTCTGATCTACGGCTTTAACTGAGTAAAGAGGGAAAGGTTACACTGTAAAGCCAGAGGTGTACTCATATACCCTGTATGTGCACAAATAAACAGATAAGAATTTACATTGCATATTCGTGGGTCTGTATACTTGTACACCACTCCCTATCTTATTAATTTGTAGGTTCTGAATACAGAGAAACCAGTTGTAAATATGTACAAAAGGAAACAATAACAAATCTACTTTTCTGAAATTTTGATAATCTAGACCAGCCCTACAAAAAATTCCTAGCGCGGCTTTTATCCTTAGCTAATGGCCTATGAAACAGTGTGCTTATAAACTGCAGGATGGGTATGCTTTGGTTTTAGGACAAACAATATTTAGTAGCCTCAGAAAAAAAGGCATTATCATAAGAAAACTCCTAATATATACATTTTTTTTTCCCTCTCTCAGACTCAAATAAGCCAAAGATCATGGGAATAAAAAGAACACTAAGTTTTTATCTCAGCCAAATAGAAGTAGGAGGGATTTAGGAGTGGGAGCTGCCTGCAGAGTATTTATAATCTGGAAATAAAAACACTACTTTCATAATCGAATTTCTATGAGGAAAAAAAGGCAGCAAGACCCAAAAAACTTAACCCATCACTCACTCTAAGAGAAAACCATTTCTCTGAGGATCCTTTAAGTCATTAATGCATAGATATATCATATTAAGCAGCAAAATTTTTTAAAATATAAAAAACAGAATTAGCATTCATTCTCTCAGATTTGTCTCTATGTACCAGACACTATACCTTTTATAGTCTCTCCTAGCTTAGGTCAATTCAAAATAAAACTAAGAAAGAAGTCACTGGAATAACTACATAAAATACCATTTCAAGTCTCTACCCACAGTTTCGTTGTGTGTTTAAATTATATGATGACAACTTCTGACTGAATACAAAAACAACTATTGAAGAGATTTGGGTTTGATCGTTTTAACTTCTTAATTTGAGTTGTTGCCATTTGAGAGAGTACACTCTTGCCATACATAGAAAATTAAATATAGGACTCAATGTGTATACACATCACTTGGGGATCTTGTTAAATGCAGAGTGTGATTCCATAGGTCCGGGCTGGAGCCCAAGATCCTGCATTTCTAGCAAGTTCCCAGGGGTGCTGACCTCGCTGGTCCAGGGACACACCATACTCTGAGAGTTGAAAGGCTTTGATATGTTCTCACCTGGACTTCTGCTTTCATCAAGAGTTATATGTTTACCATTCACTCAACAAACATTACCTGAACATCAGCTAGATGCCAGCCAACCGATTGCTCGGGGACGGGCTTCACAGAGAGGGTGACATTTAAGCAGAGACCTGAAACTGGTGAGACGAGTTAGGCAGACTGGCAGGAGCAACATCCCAGCCAAAGCACGAAAGCTCTCAGGTGTGAACAAGCCTTGCATGTTCGAGGAACCGCAAGGAGGCTCTTAATACACGTTCTTTACTTGGCTCCCAATTCAACACACTTGCCTGGTTTTCCTCTCACCTCCTTCATCTCTTCTCACTCTCCTTAGAGTTAGTTTTCTCCTCTTCTCTGCCTCTTAAATGTCAGAGTGCCTCAAGGCTCAGAACTTGATTTTTAACTATCTACACTTACAGCTCTGGTGATCTAACCCAGTCTCATAGATTTAAACACCCCAGGTCCAACTTCTTTGAACTCCAAATCCAGCTGCTCTACCTCTTTGTGCAAAGACACCATTTGTAGGCATCTCAAACTTAGCCTGCTCATCATCCCTCCAAATCACTTCCTCCCATGGTCTTCTCCATCTTCACAGTTGCCAATTCCATTTTTTCTGTTAGGCTAGGACATGTGAAATTGCCATTTTTTTTGTAGGTCAAAAAATGGTCTTCACATAGTTCTCCTAGTTGCTCATTTCAAATATTTTGGTCATCTCTGACTCCTTTCTTTCCTTCATACCCTATAGCCAATCCATCAAGGAGTACTGGTTCCGTTTTCAGAATATATCCAGAATTTCACTAAAATTTTTACCCTCTACTGTTACTACCCAATCCAAGTCATCATCTTTCCTCACTTAGATGACTGAAATTCTCCTGACTCTTCTACCTTTTCTATACAATGACTAGAGAGATCCTTGTAATATTATCAGATCATGTCACTCTTCTGCAAAAAAACGAAACAAAAAAACCCAAAACACCTCTGTAGTGGTCCCACTTATCTCTGACAAAAAAAAAACAAAGTACTTACACATCCCTATACCGATGCTATTCACAGTGCTTGTTGGAAATGCACATTCTAGGGCCCCGCTCTGGAGCTAATGAGTTAGAATCCCCAGGTGTGGTGCCCACACATCTCCGCTAGCTGATTAGGTCTCAGGGTGGATTCTCATATGCACCAAGGTTTGAGAACCCCTGCCCAGTATGCCCACTTCCCTACCCTGCCCCACCCCAGGATCATGACCTCTTTGACCTTGTCTCCCATAACTATCCTAAGGACTTACTTAAATTCCCAACTCACACCCTGCCAGTGCTCCTGGTCCCATGTGGCTGGCATGCATGGAAAAGGGGGAGAAAAGAAACTAAGAATAAGGGGCCAGATGATGTGGGTGCTTGCGGGACTTGTAGGCTAGGATTCTGACAGCCTCTGGAAATGTCCTAAGGAAATGGAAATGTGACAGTCCCTCACTCCTTCTGACTAAGTCAGACAGCTCTGAAGAAGGTAAGTCTCCGGGCCAGGTGGCTGAATCACAGCCCACCACCCTCTTCCAAGAGACAAAGCTTCTTGTTCTATCAGGGTCTGCCCCCAAAGACTGCCAATTCTTACAGCTGGCATCTAGGAGTGCTAGAAGCCAGTAGGGCTTGAGGGTCTCAAACACATGGCCAGGAGCCTGGAGATCTCTAGTTGTAGACCACTTGATAAGCTATAGTTTAAAGCAAAGGGACCCAAGCTGGTAGTCCATGGACACAGTCCACAGGTATGGCTTACTGGCTACACAATGTTTAGTGGTCTAGAATTTGTCACCAACAATTAAAAATTGGGAGTTTTCACACCAAAACTTGGATTTCTGGTTTCTCAAACCTGAGTCTGGATTTCTCTTTTCTGGTTGATAAATCAGAAACTCTAGCAACACCGAACTGCACTCTAGCAGGCCAGCAACCGCACGGAGTTCTGCAAAAGCAGCAGCTCTTCGCATGGAGAACGTGAGCACGTGGCCTTCGCTTTGCCACATTCCCGCCACTCTTTATTCTGACAGTGACACCTGGCCTGCTTCACTCATTAACCCGTCTGATTCCTGAAGACACCGAGATCGGCCCTAGCCTGTCTTACCCTTTCACGCTCCACATCCCTGGAGGGGTTCCAGATCTGCTGGAATGGTAGTGGCATAAGGGGACTCAGAAAGCCACATTAAATGAACAATCTCATGTGAGAAAATAAATTGGTAGAACTGTGATATATAAAATAAAATAAAATAAAAGGGTATAAACTTGTGAAAGGTACATACTCGTCCATCCAGCAATGGTGCTTTTCAAGAACTTCTCTAAGGAGATCATCAGTTATAGGGCAGAGATTTAGGGACAAGGATGTCATCAGAGCATTATCTCCAACAGGAGTGGGCAGACCGCTGCTCCAGGCATGCTGCCTATTTTGGTCAATAAAGTTTTATTGGAACGCAGCCATTCCCGTTTATTTATGTATAATCAATGACTGCTCTCAAGCTATCACAGCGTAAGAACCTGGTTCAGTAATAGACCTGGTGACCCAAAAACCCTAAAATATTTAGTATCTCTGGTCCTTGGGTAAAATGGGTGAAAAAAAAATTTGTCCCATTAATTTCCAATAACAAAAAAAATTGGAAACAAATATCCAATAATAGGCCATGGGTTAAGTTAATTATGAGGTAGCCATATAGCTCAGGCTTTTCAACCTCAGGACTATTGACACTGGAGCCAGATACATCTTTGTTTTGGGGATGATCTGTGTACTGTGCAACGTCTAGAAGCATCTCTGGGCTCTATGCATTAGAAGGCAGTAGCCCCATCCCAGTGAAAACAACCAAAAACATCTCCAGACATTGCTAAATGCCTCCTTGGGGTCAAAACTGTCCCCAGTTGAAAGCCACTACATATAAATGGATACTACACAGTCATTAAAATTCTTATTTTATTTAGCAATATTTAATGAGAGGGAAAGTTTAAAATATAAGTGAGCATACAAAGCAGGTTAAAGACTCTATTTACACTGCTATCCTAAACTGATTTCAAGGTGTTATTTATACATACACATAGGCCAAAAAAAGACTAATGACAAATCATTCAGCAAAGTCCTAACAATGACTATCCCAGAATGGTAAAATTACCAGTGATTGCTATTTTATTTGTTCTTTCTCTATATTTTCTATAATGTATATGGCACTAACTTTGTAATTTAAAAAAAAACCTATATGTTCCACAGAAATGGAAACCCATACACCTAGATAAATAAAATTATATTCAGGCAGAATTCCTCTATTAAAAATTGTGCAAACAACAAATCCACCCATAATGTGGTTATACAATGGTAAAATTTCCCTTGTTTCCACTTTTTTCTTGAAATATTTGATCAGATTAAAAGGATCCTGTTATTTATGAAATTTTGAGTCTAACATTCAAGCCCGGGCAGTTTGCGTTTGCACAATATTTGACACATTTTTTATGGTTTTGGAAAGGGCCGCGATTACGTGGTTCCATAGCACCCTTATAATAGCCCCTTGTGAGGACCGTGCAGCTTCCCCCTCCTCATGGGAGCTGCCAGTGCAGCATTCCACATGCTAGAACTTTCCACGTGCCCCAGTTTAGCACTGCTTCAGCATCGCAGACGTCTTTCTGTTTCAGCATTTCCCCCCTCAAATGCCCCCATTGTTTGCAGTTTATCGGGTATTAGAGATGATTACAGCCCAGGCAGAACAACTTCTTCTCATAAGGACTGCCACTCTTAAGAAACTGGCAGTGGTCAAGTTTGTCAGAGATGAAAACATTGCCTTGGGCTTGAGCAAAAGGTCAGCCAGAAAGGCTCCCAGTCAGAGATGAGAGCTCAATGCTGCTGGCTTGAAGGTCAAGTCCACACGAGCTGAAAATTGGCAACAACGCAGCTGCCTCATAATAACAGACTTCAGGATCTATATATCATGAGACCAGGGGGCCCTCCTGGGTTTTGAGGAACTGCATTGTGTTGGACAATTCTGAAGACCTGCTTTATAGATGATGCGATGATAACATTCCAGATTGGAATTAACCCTGCCCAAAACAGCCACAGCTCTGGAGCGCTTTCTGACTGTGTCCCGCGCCGTGCTGAGAGCTTTGCACCCCGGTTTGCTATACCCACCCCCACTTAACACCCCTCGCGTTCATTCGACCAGTATTTACTATGCACTTGTCTAAGTGCTGAGCATTGAACAGCAACTAAAGAAAAGCCCCTGATTGTATGAAAATGCTATTTAAGCCAGGGAAGCAGAGACAAACACAACACAAATAAACCAACAACGAGATAAGAATCTCATACAGTGACTAGTGCGACGCAGAAAATAAAATAAAAGCCATCGGGAGAGAAGAAAGCTACCCTGTGGAGGCACATTCTGGCTGGAACCTGAATGATAAGAGAACACTGGCTATGCTGAGTTCCAGAAGGGCTTAGATCCTGAGGCGGGAAGCAGCTCAGCACATCGGAGGAAGAAGAATGGGACCCACAGCCGCAAAGCCAGCACACTGGGAGCAGTGACCAGGTCAGCAAGTGTCCTGGGAGAGGCAGCTGGGGCCAGATGTGGTGGAGCTTTGTAGGCCCCTGAAAAGGATTTGATTTTTCTTCTCTGCTACTTGAAAGATGCCATTTAGAGGTTTTAACAGAGAAGTGACATGATCTGATGAACATTTTTAAAACATCATTCTAGGGTCGATGTGGAAGGTTAGTAAGAGTAGACACAAGAGGAACAATTAGGAATGTCCTACCGCCATATATACGAGAGGTCATGTACCTTAGATGAAAACGTTAAGACAGTTGGATTTGAGATAGATGGTGTCAGATCTTGTCTCTGGCTTCTTCTTGGCTGGCATCAAATCTAATTTAAAAATAATGCATACACTAAAGGACTTTCTTAATGCCCTTAAATGCCTCGTGCCACCATGAAGAAGTTATTACAAATGATGCACATAGCTGTAAAATACCCCACATCTACCTTCTTGGGAAACATACCGCTAAGAACATGGCCCACTGTGAGAGTGAAATGGAGAGAGGCAGTTTAAGATTTGTTAAACACCTGGCCGGAATTGCAGACAGATCTGAGTTCCAATCCTGGGCCAGCTGCTTAAGTGCTTTGAAACTTCAGTTTTCTATTTGCAAAATGGGCTCATGGATACTAAATACCTAATAGTTGCTGAAGATGTAGATAAGTTTTAAGGGATGAAATGCATGAAAAGTTCTTGGCACATAGTAAATGCTCAATAAATAAATAATGTTCTCTATTATTGTTAGTCTTGGAATTTTTGCTCTCATGTCGAAGTAGATCAGTGTTAAATCATATAGAGCTCATCAATCTCAGAAAAATACAAAGTCACCTTGAAGGAGAGGAGAGAGGAAAAGGGGAGGGGACATATTCAGCCTCTTTCAGGTATCCTTTTATCTTTTTCTCTTTAGTTAACTCAAATACCACGACTGGATGGTGAGGGTAAGAGCGAAGGGGAAGAAACAAGAATCTTAGAGCATGGGACACCTGCAGGCAGGAGTCACACACAGAAGGCTCTGAAGAAATCTTTCTCCCCTCCCACTTCCAAATGAGCTGGCTCAGTCACTGCTTCTTAAACTGGGCTTTAGAGAAACTGCACACCGCTGAAAATTGTCTGCAAGCTTCTGACTATGCATTCATCTGGGGAGAGGTTTAACATACTATAGGACTTCAAAATGCAATTATGTCTAGGATTAACAAGTTAGGGGGAGGTGTTCATGAAACACAATGAACCTCGAGTCAACAACTGTTGAAGCTGAGTGTTGAGTACAGGAAAGACTCGTGATATTATTCTCTCTGTTTTTGTACACATTTGAGACAACCTGCACGCATTCACGCAGGGCATATACATTTATGCATTCAATATTTTATTTTTATTCATTTTCTATCTTCTTTTTACATAAAAGAACAGTTCCATCACAGCATATTTACTAAGCAAGCACTTAATCTACTAACCTATCATGAGCATAAAATGTCTGCTTTCTAGCTTGCTGTTCTGGACCTGTGCCTGCAATTTTCTTCTACAGGAGCTGACTTTATGTTGCATGAGTTGATCATGGATTCAATATGATCCCTTGGTATTATGAGCATGAATGAGTACTTCTCAGAGAAACATCTTGTTAACAAGCAAAATAAGCTGGATCTGCCCATGGATTGGATTTGCTCTCACTGATCAAATTAGGAGTATACATTTTAGCCACAAATGAAACTTTTTTTTAAAGACAAACTTGTGCATAGGGTACAGAACTGAATTCATATTGACCTTTTCAGATCAAACCAGAGGTCAAAATCAGGACTACAACTTTCAAACGAAATGGTCAGTGCATGTATGTCATATGAAAATGTGATCAACTAAAACCTAAGCTTATATAGGTATTTAGGGAGAGTTTTGTTTTTCTTCACTACAAAAAAAGTCATTTGCAAAAAAATGATTAATCACACTCTACAAAGCAAATTCTCGGAGGGATTTAAGATTTTTTGCAAATCTATAAAAAGCTATATAGGTAGGACACATTTATACAAGATCAATATATGTGGTTTGGATAGTCCCATTTGGATTTGTGTGATAAAAATAATAGATAAAGGGTATAAAGGGGAAAGGGGCAGAGTATGTCACTGGAAAACAAAGGTGGGAATTTTGAAAGATAGGAAAATGGGAATATATTAAGACTTCTCATAATTAAGAGAAAGAATTAAAAAGTGAAAACAAAGCAATTACTGAGTGCTTATTACATTACAGGTAGTTTTTCTAAAAGTTTTCAATGGATTCGCTCATTTAATCTTCGCTACAACTCCATGAGGGAGGGGATGTTATTATGCCCATTTTTAGGATGAGAAAACTGAGGTTTACTCCTAATCACCTTACCACGCACTCCCATGTTACGAGTTACTATAGAATTCATATCTTCAATATAACATTTCTGCTTTTGAAACTATACATCGATATACAGTTTCAAATGTAATAATTATTTCTCCTGAGTGTTTCTTTTTGTACTTCTTTATAAATAAGCCTTCCCCTTAAAATGAGGTCCTTATAAGAGTGGACCCTGGTGTTTAACCAAAGCTCTCCCCTGTTTCTAAGTGGAGGGAAGTAGCTCCTCAAGCCAGCAGTGAGTCAACAAAGATAGGACTTAACAACAGGGAAAGTCAAAGTGAACATTTGTTCTGGGAAAACTGCCTTAGGACTTGTGGTAATTTAAGGATTTTTTCTTTCTTTCTTTCTTTCTTTTCTTATGGGGGGAGGGGGTTGTCAGTCGGCAGGCAAACAGCATCTTCCAGACTCAATAGGAATTTTTGTTAACCAAAAGCATCTCAGTATCATGGGATTTGTAAAGGAAAGGTTAAAATACTGTATGATTATAGTAAAGTCTTTTACGAGAAAGAAAATAGGCTACTGTATCACTGAAATGCCAGTTGCCATATATTCGATTGCAAATCAGTATCCAAAAATTAGGGAAGAAGAGAAATGTCCAGATTGCTCCTGTGTAAAAAAAAAAAAAAAAAAAAAAAAAATCACTATATTATGTGACTTGGATACAAACAAAACTAAAAAGCAATGGTACACTCAACCCCAAAAGTATATATATATTGTGTAGTAGACAGAAAGAAGGACATCAACATGAAAGAAAACACCTCGTTTCTGTCCTCAAGGAGCTTACAACCGGAAGTTCAGGGCAGGGGACAACGGGGCGGTGATGCACACAAAAATTTGCATAAGGTGCTCCTGCCCTTTAAGACAGTGGCTCCACTCTACAGGCAATTTCCCCCTCAAGGAACATCATCGGCAACGTCTGGAGACGATTCTGGTTGTCATAACTGGGCGAGGGGTAGGTGCTGCTACTGGCACCTAGAGTCCCAGAGGCCAGCGGGGGTGCTAAACATCCTACAAAGCAGAGGACAGCCCCTCACAACAAAGAATTCTCTGGTTCCAATGTCAATAATGTCACCGTGTAGAAATCCTACCCTAAGAGAGGCTGTGCTAACTCCCACCCCCCTCCCCTTGTTGGAAGATTTCAGGAAAAGGCACAGAAACTAGTCAAACCACAGGAATGGCATAGAAACCTCATGAACTACTGATGTGTTTCCTTCTCGTATCTGACGTCCACAGTTATTTCATGTCTAGTCTTGACATGCAGAGGGGTCCTTTTTTTGTTAATTAGAGGGAGGAGGAAATGTCATCTTCACTGTTAAATAGCCTAATTCAAAACTCAAGACTTCATTTAAACTTGAGTTCTAGATAGTCACATGGACAGAAAAGGCTAAGCTGTAAGTTGAGAGTTATCAATTTAACACAGTAATAAACTATGCCCTAAAATTATACAGAATAAAAAGTAAACAATTCTAATGATTCAAAAAGCATATTGGGAACTTGCTTTTGGTGTTTCTAAGTCATTCTGAACATCAACTATGACTGCATGGTTCATATCTGAGAGTGTCACTTAAAAGTCCCTTCTGTCTGATAAAATAGCAAATAAAGGAACATTATGATACTTGCACACAAAACCTGAAATTCTCGAATTCTTAGTTTACAATGTTCACAATTAGCTTACAATGCTTTATATTCATCCTCCTTACTCTCCCAAATAAAACAATAAATCGTTTTTCATCTATTCGTTTCCCACAATTTCAAAAAGGAGTTATTTCTTTAATACATTAATATTTTAAGAACTTTCCAAAGTCATTTTTTTCATAATTTTGTATAAGACACAAAGACTTTTCTTTTCTAACTGCATTTAAAAGTATAAACAGAAGCGTGGCAAATGCTGATAGCTATTAAAGCTGAGAGATTGGGGAGAGCCACATCGTGCTATTCTTTTGTACTTATTAGAAATCTTCCATAAAACAGAAAAAATAAATAGTTCTTAGACATACAGACACACACACACACACACACACAAATGTTGCCTTGGTTGTTTACATAATTTAACCTCAACAGCTTCAATGGCAAATTCTTTGGGGTTTTAAAAATTCTAGATCTGGTTTCATTTTGCTATTTGCCTCCCCACTTTTAAAAAAAAAATGTACAAAGCACTCAGAAAGATAAAAAAAAAAAAAGTGCTAAAGTGATAGAAACAGCATTAAATTAAACAACATTCTTCCCAGAAAGTTTTGTCTCAAATGATGCTCATGACAGATAAGTACAGACCCAATGACCTTCAACGGATCCCTACTTTTATCTGAATGACAAGTGGTTTCAGCTGCCAAACTGAAGCTTTCTTATATTGTGTGTATTATCTAATTAGCACTCTGGAAAATACTTGCATTGTGGTCACTGAATTTGAGTGTTCTCTTCTCCCCCTTTTGGTATCGAAATATGAAATGATGCAGTTATACCTTTACTACTTAATATGCTTAGAAAGTTAACCTTTGATACGAAAGAGAGAGAGAGAGATCCTGAAATAACAGAAATGATTAAGGAAAAGCATGTCATAAAAGGCTAAAAACACAATATTTTTAGTTCATTTCCCCCTATACATAGAACATGAGTATTTAATTAACAAGCCATACAATTTTTCCATATTCAGAACGGTTATTTGCAGGGTATGAGAATGAGTTGTAACAATTCTCACCCTTTCTGTTCAGGGAAAAGAAAATTAGAAGGGAAAATTAATTTCAGTTGAGCATCTTTTATACATAAGGCATAATGCTCAGGCCTTTGCATACATTAATTCTACTTTATGCTCACAATAAACATAAGTGCTACCACTAGTTTCATTTCACAGATGAGAAAACCGAGGGCAGAGGTTAAATGAACAGCCCTGATGCCACCTGCCTGCTCTCATATGACCAGACCACAATACGCAGGATGCATCACAGCTTCCCTTTCCAAGAGTGACCAAGGCCCTGCCACAAGTAACACGGCAAATACGCTTATTTAAAAGGCCCCCAAATGGTTGCCACGGAAAGGGGCACACCACAGGAAACCTACAGAGGAAAGGATACTGAACTCATTGCCCTCAAGACCAGGGACAAACAAACATTTTACGACTTTTCTTATTAAAAATGTGTATGGTTGGAGAAAACTTAGAGAAAAAAGATGAATAAATGGAAGAAAAAATATAACATTATGACATATGACAACATTATGGTATTTACCTCGTTACTGATCAAAGTGTAATTTTAATATGGTCCCCAGGCAACATTAGCAGGACTGAAGCATAAGTTGTCCTATTCAAATAAACCAAGGCTCCATCTTTTCTAAAAGGGGGATTTATACATGCCCCTAAAACATAAAACATACCCACCATCCTGCCCACTAAGATCCTGCAAGATTATATCTGATTTATCCCTTGAGTACAGTTCAGATTTCGATTATTAACTTAAATTACATTTTACTGCTCTTGACCCTTCAACGATACGTTGTAGGATCCCATTCCAGGGGACACTTGGAATTACAAATACCCCTTTGCTAGATATCAAGGGAGTAGAAGTGGAATTGGCAATGGCCAGGAGAATACAAGGACTGTTATGTAAGAAGTAGCTTAATGCTGAAGATACTATGCTTTTCCCCAACTCTTCCGATTTTCTTACACTAATGGGTCTTCTGCATGAGGTCTTGAATGTAACCACCCTCACCTAAGAGCAGAATTACAACCTAGACTGACTTAAAAGGCTAACAAGGGCAAAAGAGAAAGAAAAAAAAAAAACAGCGCAGAAACTGTATCAAACCAAATAAAACCATATTTCAGAGTCAGTAATGGTAAACAATACCTAAGAATTTTCCAGACCCGAGTGCTCATCATGCACACTAACCTAAATGCCAATAACTTAAATATGCACAAATGAGACTTCGGTCATTCCCAGAAACAGTCTATTGTGGCTTTTCAAATGCATCCATACACATCCATTTCCTGGCTATAATAGCACCTGCTTCATGTAAGTCCCTGGAAGGCAGGCCAGATGTCCTTCTTGTTCTTGTGCTGTTACTGTGTATAGTGTGTGACATGCACTAGACCTGTAATAAACATATGCTGAATGGATAAGAGACAATACCAGAATCCTACAGGAGACAGCAATTCTTCTAAAGATTAGAAATGGTAGATTGATAGATTTACCAGGAGGTTGGCCAATAAATTATGGTATGTTCATGTTATGATAATATCATTTAATTCTAAAAGAATTCACTTGGTAAATACTGTAATTGATTCAGAACATCCACAAAGTAAGATGACTATCATTCTGAAATCTGTGATCCTGATGAAACTTTTTACTTTAAAAAATATTGAGGCTAGCGTTAACAGCCACAGAACAGTTAAAAGCTTATTATGATGCACATCAAATTACTTAGTCTAGATAAAGGATATTTATTATTAGGTCATGGATTTGTTTTCCTAATGTTAAATTAAAAAGCAGTGCTATTTAGTAAATATTTGCTTAACAAACATAGCTTGCCTACATAAAATGTTTTAAAAAATTTTAAATAGCCCCAAATTTAACTTACCCATCTCTGAACTTATAAAATTTCACATCAAAAGGAGTGAGGATTGTGTTATGTTTAAGTCAATTAATGAAAGGTATAAATTAAATATACTTTTTTATTAAAGAACTGGGGGCTAATAAAACTTCCTTCTAGGTTTTTTACCCTCAAATCCAACATCCAGCGGCCAAAGCTTTAGATGTGAACATATTCATTACACTATATTTAATATTATAATAATGAAAATGTATCAGTAATCTCCAACATTAGAAGAATGGCCAAGTCCATTCATTTGAATTATTATGCAATTATTAAAAATGATATCTATGGGGTATATATAGCAACATAGAAACATGATATTAAAAATAAAATGCAGATGTAAATATACACAAGCTATAATTACAACAACACAAAAACATGAATTGGGAAAAAACTAATATAATTTTATTTTAAAATACTTTGATATCAGAACAATGGAATATGATGATATTTTCATCTTCTCCACCTTCCAGATTTTCTGATATAATTATTATAATAACAATGTGATAATTAATTTTTTTTTGGTTGCTGAGCCAGCCTCCTACTATAGAAGTGGGAAAATATAGGTGTTTCTTTACCGGCCTCCCTTGCAGCTAGGAAGTGAGCATGTAACTTAGGATCCACTGATCAGTTGGACCACACAGACTCAGGTGCTAAAGATGAGGAGAGGGATCACCAAGGGTGGGCAGGGCGGTAGGAAGACTGAGTTCCTGGTGCATAGAGGCAGAGAATCAGACTTCTATGATTGTTTTCCAGACCAATTCTGCAATCTGTTTGGGGTACTGCTCCAGGCTCCAAGCATAGTCCTCCTACCTGCCTAGTAGTTCGGCAGGTAACCCAATATCCTTCCGATACATTTATTTTCTTTTCAGATGAATCAGAGTTGCTTAGTATTGCTAGGTAGTAATAAAACCTTAGCTCTGTATCAATTATATAAATTGATGTGTATAAATTAATTACATAAATTATTTATTTATAATTATAAAATAATTACATGTAATTATTTTATAAATATATAAATACATGTAATATATTTATTAATTACATATGTAATATCTATTTTATAAATATGTACATAATTTAAAATATATATGAATATATGCATTTATATATACAAAAATATTTATTTATATATAAAGGCCACATTATATCATTCATTCATTAATTTTCATGTATTAGGATTTCTTTATATGAACAAGAACTATATGGTATGATTCTTTTTTTTTTGAAGACAAGGTTTCACTATGTGATCCCGGCTGACTGGGAACTCCTGGGCTCAAGTGATCCTTCTGCTTCAGCCTCCTGAGTAGCTGGGACTACAGGAATGGACCACCACACCCAGCTGCTAATTCATTTTCATTATGCCTGATTATGATACAACAGTATATACTGGGCTATACTATAGATACACCAGTAGTATCTCTACTCAACTTTGGAGAAAAGTATGATTAGTTATGTTTAACACCTATATTTGTATCTTTGTATTGCACAGTGACTAACCTACAGAACGTAAGAGTTGTTTGTGATATGAAGGAGTACATTCTCTTCAGATGTTTACATTTCATTAGAACCTACTAAACAAGGCTATATCTCCCTGCTGTGCTTAATACAATACATTACTCAAAGCAGATGTTCAATAAATATCTACTCAAATGCTGAATTTATACAAACTGTCCTGAATTGTTCATTATTTTTAATGCAGGTTAAGCCCCGCAATTCCTTGGGAATATATCCATACAGTATAATTGGCCTGGACTGCTAAAGAAAAAGGTCAGACAAAAGGAGGTCTCTGGTTGCAAAGGAAGAAGTCAGGCTCAGGATTCCTCTTCTTAATCTCCTATTTTAACAGCAAGGCAACTATCACAACCCTCTCCCACCCCCCTGCAGAACTGCCCAGCCCTTGGCAATCACCTTTCTGCAGTACTTACTCGTAAATCCAGCCCAATGCTGGGGACCTGGGGGAAGGTAAGTGTCACTACAGCCCCCTCACAAGTGGATTAGCTGTCCCTAAGCCCAAGGAAGTACTGATTTGGACAAAGACAGACAATAAATACACAACGAAGCATCACGTTCACCTCTTTGGGAGTTTTCACTGCATGGCTCAATTGAAATATTCTCTTCTGGAACAGAAAATTGTTCTTTGAAAACAAAATTGTTCAATACTGATAGCAAGATTTGATGAAGTGTGTGTGTGTGTGTGTGTGTGTGTGAGAGAGAGAGAGAGAGAGAGAGAGAGAGAGAGAGAGAAAGAGAAACTGTCTGTCTCGCAAAGAGGTAGAACAGGAGGGCAACCACGGCAAAAACAAATGGGAAAGCCCATGAAAATGACCTCTACTGAGAATAAGCATTTTGTTAATTCACATTTCAAAAAGGAAGAAAATTCCCCTTCTCATTCAAATTGCCATAATCCACTGCGTCACAGTTAATAAAAAGCACAATATCAAATCTATTGCCTTCCCGAAAGCCTGTTACAGCTTTATGTCGTCTTGGATATGGAAAGGTCGAGTAGGCACCGCCACCAAAACAATTCAAGGGCCTTCGTTTTATCATGCTATTAACACATTCATTAGGACGATGTAAAATCACTGGCTTAGTTTACACACCGATGACAACCAGGGAAATACCTGGCTCTCCCCTCCTGTCCAGTGAGCTGTGCTATTATTCACAGCTGAGAAGTGTCGCCGGCACCACCATAAACGAGATGCAGTCAATCACTGTGCATGATGATTGAGCACCTCGAGGGCTGAAATCTGAGTCACCTTCATGCAAATTCAACTATGCGCCATCGTCACTGCTCCGTTACCTTAGCTTTCTTTGGAATCTTAGAAAAACCTTAGATTACTAATGCAGGGCAAATGAGATCTGAGATCTCTCAAAGAAGAATTCATCTCCTAAAGAAAAGCAGCAGTATAAAACATGAAACACAACACATGACAGCCTTCCTTCATATTTTTAGAAGGAAACGCCATTCAAACATCAGTGATACTACTGATGTTGCTCATTAAAAATGATAAAAGTAGCTCATCAAAAAAAATAATAAAGACACTTATTTCTACTCTCTAGAAGTAACCAATTTTAGAGCTTACATGTTTTCTCTGCATTTATTTCTAGGCGAATACAAATATAATAGAATTAAATAAAAATATAATCACAATTACATACATTCAATACATGCATTTGAAACAAACATCTGGCTATATGATACCCACTTTTCTGTAGCTTGCTTTTGTAAAAATAAAAATCAACTTTTGTAAAATAATAATCAGCTTTCGTAAAAATAATAATTAATAATTGACAACTTTCCCTGTCAACACACCTCTATCTACTTTTCTTTTTAAAAGCAGTAGCTAGTATTAGTAAAAATTTGTAATCATTCCCAGATTCAAGGGCATTGAGATTGTTCCTCATTTTCATTATTATAAGTGACGCAGAATTGAATATTCTTGCATTATGAATGGATTGCACCATTGCATAAGCTTTTTGGAGGGCAGGGTCTTTGAGGCAGAAAACAGTTGGGCAAAGACAGTACCTGTTTTCCATTTTGATAGATGCTGCCCAAATTCCCTGCAAAAGATTATTCTATTTATATTCCAGCCAACAGAGGATCGAAGTGTTCATTTTCCCACACCTTCCTCAACACTGAGCCCGGCAGGTTTGTGAAGCTTTGTAACAATTTCTGTGAGTGACTTATAGAATGATTATCACACTTTCTTTGGTGAATAGCATGAGGCTTGGCTTCAAAAAAATCATATGTAAAGTTACTGCCCTGCAAGATAATGACACCGTGAAGGGAACTGGCAACAGAGGCAGCTAGAATGCACGCAAGGTAGCAGGCAAGGAAGCTGACCAAGCAAACACCGAGATGACAAGCTTCTGATGAACACTTTGGTTGAGATGCAATCCTCATTGCTTTTATTTCCTTTAAAGTGTCCCCTCCCTGTTCTGTTAATTTAAAAAAAAAAAAACATAAGCAGAATGATAAAAGCCACCATCTTCCTGCCCCCTAAAATGAAAAAAACTAAAATAAAATATTGCCATGTTTGTTTTGGACTAAATACTAGAAATAACAATAAGCTCTGTAAGTTCACCTCTCTCCCTCGCCGGAGGCAACTGTTACCCAGAATGGGCTGCGTATCTATCCAATCCATGTTTCCATGCATTTACAGCACAGCACCTATAAAGTACCTGTGTTATTCTGTGTGATTTTCTTTAAAAATTACATAATCATTGACCATATGTATGACTGAACAAACTTGCTTTTATCACTGCATACTCAGTTTCTGAAATCCAGCCATAATGATCCCCACCCATCTAAACCACTTCTTTTCTCCATTTTATGATGCTCCGTGGATGTACTGGTGGATATTCAGAGTGACTACAGTTTGTTGCAATCACAAACAGTGCTGCCTGCAGTGAACACCCCAGTGCATGTCTCCTTTACAGTTTCTCTGGGGTATAAACCTTGAAGTGGAATCACTAGATGGTAGGTTATACACACTGAAAATTTTACTAAGTGTTGTCAAATTGTTCCCCAAGGCATTTGTACAATCTATGCTCCCACTAGCAACGTATGAGGGTTCTGATTTCCCTGTTCTCTCAAAACATGGCATCATCAGGCTAAGTTTTGCCCGTCTAATTGTGTATAAAATAGTACTTGTGTGATACTTTAATTTGCAATTCTCTAATTACAAATCAGGCTGAACTTTTGTGAATTCTCTATCTATATTCTTTGCCTCCTCTCTCACCCTACTGTTTTCTTATTGATTTTGAAGTGTTCTTTATATATTCTAGGCATCAACCCTATACATGTTATTTTTGTTATCAATATTGTTTTCCTATTTATTGCTTGTCTTTTATCTTTGTCTTTCTAATTAATACCATCTCCCAGAAGTGTGATTAAAAACCTAACAGAGACTGGGCGTGGTGGCTCACACCTGTAATCCTAGCACTCTGGGAGGCCGAGGCAGG
>VBSM01000316.1:11438026-11473016 GCA_008086735.1 Cheirogaleus medius
AAAAAAAAAAAAAAGATAAAGAATTGAATGTGTTACAGTCTCTGTGTCCCAGAGGTTAAGAGTGTACCTAAAGACTGCACAGTAATTAAAAGTAGTATTTTTGTCTGAAGATCAAACCAGCATGCTATATTTAAAAAAAGAAAGAAAGAAAGAAGGAAAAAGAGCCTCAGGCTGGTTTGCAAAGGGGTCTATTTTATACGAGAATAACCTATGAGCTGTTTAACCCTTCATGTGGAGGAGAATATAAATCATCCAGACAAGCCAGCGGACAGCAAGGCCACTCAAACATAAGAATAAAGCGGGGAGAACGAGTCATGAATTAAACTGCACTTTCATTTAATAGGTATCTATTGAGTCTGTGGTATATCCCTATATTCTTTTAGGTGCTGGGGACCCAGCTGTAAACCAAACAGATGTGTTCTCATGAAGTTCCAACTGAGCTTGAAGCACAAATATATTAAGTAAAGCATTAGCTGTCATGGCCTTAGGCATTTACGTCTACGGGGAAAAAATAGGGATGCATAAGAGATGATAAGGATTGCCCATGCTTGGAGAAAGAGAAGAAAGACTGAAGAAAGGAACAACCACAAAACATGAATGTTATTTGTTCCTAGTAGATACCAGGACTCTGACATGAAAAGTCTCAAGTCCATTAATGGTCACCTCTTCATTTGGATGTTCACCAAACAGGGCACACATTTTGGGGTTCACAACTCAATTTCCAATGCAAAGCAAATCTGCTACCCCTGGCCCCCACTCTTCCTGACCGGGCCAGGGCTCCACCTCCCCTTCTCGTCCCTCTCTGGCTGTCACCTGTGCAGAAGTGCGGAGCTACTGAGAGGACGAGATGCTGGTTCCATTTCTAACGTGCGGTTGGACCATGAGCCACTGGGAGAAAAATAATTAAGCAACAGCAAACTTCTGTGGGCTCAGATTCTATTCATGCAAAGATAGTGTTCACTAAAAAAAAATTAACGACGTTTATACTCTGGAGAAAAAGAGAGCTTCATTTCTCATAGAGAGCAACAGCCTATTGGGCGGCCATTCCAACAGGCTGGAAAGCAGAGCCCGGGCCAGAAGCCAGGCACACGCACTGCAAAGACAAAAGGAACAAGATTTTATACTGAGCAAGGTGGTCGAATAATATGTATTCAACAAGCTACAGGAGGAGTGATGAATATTCATAAGAGAAATCATGCCCATGGATAATTGTGCTTTATCACTTCTGTACTCTCATGGCTGCGAAATTCAGTTTTAAGGTGTTTCTGGGGTCCCCTTGGACCTCAGTTAGCAGAGGGCTTAGGATTTTATTTTTAATTCATAATTATCTTAAAGAAAATTGAAGTGTGAGGATCTGGGAGAGATGGAAGATAAGTAGAAGGACAGGTCAGGGCATCATGGCTAAAACTTTGGTTCTTAAGTTTTTGAAAGGACTGTTCTTTAGGTAACAAAACTTATCTAAATCTTGGCAAAATGGCAATGGTGAAAATTTATTAGAAAACATAACTTTTTTTCAAAAGAGCCAGAACACTTGCATTATTAATAACATACTATTCATAGTTAGCAAAATAGCTCTCAGTGATGCTAAATACTACAAATTTTAAACACAGAGGTAAAGTCTGACAAGATATATTGGTTTTTTAAAAAATCACATTAGTATATATTGAAGCTAGCTTGGTTAAAAAGCCATTCTTTTTCATCTAACTGGTCTGGGAGTATGCTGCTTGAAATTATAACTAAAACCCAAGTCATAGATATATAAAAGGTTCCACTGTAGCAACTTTCATCCCAAGAGCTCAATGTACTTCACACATATCTCATTCCACACTCACAGGTTTTTTGTTTTTTAATGGAAAACAACTTTTCTGGGGAGATGTACAAAGGATGGCTTCTGGTGCTTAATATATTTCAGACCCATTTTTCCTCTCTAAGGTATTACTTTTCCAGCTAAAGTCTTCTAATTTTTTTTTAAGTCTTCTAATTTTAAGAGGCAACAAAATTCAGAAATTTCAGAAAGTAATATCTATAAAATAGACATGGTACAATCCTTTTTTACTCTATCCATCTACCTCATTTTCCCTGAATGAGCATTGTATTTCATCCTTTATTTGCCTTCATTATGTCACTTTTGTTCTCAAACAAATTATCTAGTCAAATATTCCCAAAGTATTCGAAGCAGAACTTCCTCTTAATATATTTACCTATGCTGCCACCTCCTTAATGAACAAAGGGCTGGCTTCAGCCTTCTATCTAGCCTTTTTTACCCTATTCTATCCGCTTTTGTCAACTCCAGCTCAAAAAGAAGGTCACTGGTTTGCCAAGTGTCAGCCAGCGTCACCTCATGAGTCAACAGGGATGAGCACGAAGAACAAAGATGTGGGAGGTGTGGGGTTAGACAGGACCAGGAAGGAGAAGAAGAAACGCAGGTAATGGTACCACACATTTTATGCAAAACGAATTGAAACGAAAGAGAAAGACAAAGAGTTCAGAAACAGGAAAATGCAGGCAAGAACAACATGGAAGTATCATGATTTTCCCCTCCCGCCCCACACCCTGGCAGTACTCAAGTCTTCCTACTATGCAAAGACTTCTCTGCAAACACGTGCAAGTAAGGTACTCTGAGCAAGGCTCTCTTGATTCATTAAGTCTGAGGGCAGGAGAGCACAGATGCAGAAAGGTGTAGAAACAGCTTTTAAAGGGTGAGGTCTCTGACAACATTTGTCTGCCTGTCTGTAGACCGCAAGGAGAGACAGAGGTACAACTCAAGCCTAAAGCCATTTCTTTCAGAAGTTGCCTGCATTTTTTTCCTTTTTGACTGCAATGGGTTGGTCTAGAAATTCATATCTCCTGAAATAACAGTTTACACAATCCCTGGGGGACATTATTCTCCCTCGGAGAATTTTCTCCAAGTGGGCTTCAGGAGACATTTCCATGTTCTTCTGCCAAGGCAGGCGTAGGTTGTATCTGAGCTGATGGTTTTCTGAAGAGCTTAGGTGAATCCACTCTCAGAAGATGAAATGAGGACTTAGACACACAGTAAAATGTCCAGGATACAAGAAGTGAACAAAAGAGCTAGGATCCCAACTCTCGAAGATTTGAGCTCCACATTTACTACTTATTAGCCATGCACATAGACCAGTGGTCAGCATGTTTTCTCCATAAAGGTCCAGAGAGTAATTATTTTCAGTTTTGTGAGCCATGAGGTCTCTATTGTACTACTCACATCTGCCATGGTGATATAAACGCAACCACAGACCATATGAAAGAGAACGAGTATGACTATATTCTAATACAACTTTACAAAAACAGGCAGTAGGTAGGATGTGGACCATGGACATTGTTTGTCAACTCGTGGTATAGGCTAATTTCTAACTTTCTACTGTGTTCACTTTTCTTCTGTGTGAAATGTGTATTGTATTATGCCTTCTTCCTTCTCTATTTCATCTAACAATGTTCTATTCACTTTACCTCTTAATTTTTTTTTAACCAGTGCTTTCTTGTCTTCTGAGACCTCTGAAACCAATGCTTTTGTCATTTATTTCCAAACTCTTTTTGATTGATTCCCCACCTCCAACTGTATTTCTCTAAATTAACCCCACCTCCACCAGCTCCCAGAAAAGTCTACCTTAGCATCTCTCTTCTTCTCTAAAAGGAAAATAAATGAACACACAAATGGCAACAAAAGCAAACACATGCTGCAAGTGGCTACCCAACTCCAACTGCATCCAATCCAAGCTCCCAGCCCCTGCTTACGCATCAGCTTCAGTTCCCAACACGCTCTGGATTCCACCTTCTATAAAATGCCTTGCGTTCACTACAAAATCTGGAATACGTATTGTTGCTTCGCTCCTTCCCTCATGCCATGCTCTCTCAACCTAGTCTTTGGGTATAACCCTACTTCTTTCAACTTTCCAGTCAACATTAACCACTGCAGGAACATGCCCCTCACCTTTTCAGCCTGAACCGTGGTTCCTCCGTGTGCCCACAGCACTGCCCAGCAAGGCAGACCAATTGCCTTCATTGTTGGAGAAGTAAGAAATTCAGCGTTAGAAGAGTTCGATATTACTGACTACTACTGACTGAGTGCTTTCCTAACTGTGCTTCAAGACTCAGCTCAAAGACAACCAGCTCGGGAGCTGTGCTATGTACTTTACATACATGAATTCATTTACCTGCCCCAACTCTGAAGTTGGTTAAGGTGTTTTTGCTCTAACTCCGTCTATATGGTCCTGAGAAAACATCACATTCTATAAAAATCACATAGTATGCATAACAGGGCCTATAGGAAAAAAGAATGTTAGGGCAGACCCCTGAAAACCCACCAACCTTTGTAACCAGAGCACGAATAACAACAATCAGTAAACCCTAATCCAACACCAGCTGGTTAAATATCTACCAGCATCTGCGGCCGGCATCACAGACAGCCCTAAACACCGAGACTCCAGCTTCCTCCTCTCTCAAAAGGTAGGTTATGGATGGCAAGTGTTTCTAATGTTGATCATTTTTAAAAAATTAAAATCCGATTCTGGATTTAGCCTTCTTTACAAGTGCACGGTGTGAGCACAGACAGCAATGTCTTTGCAGGGCTGCCTCTGCACTCTCGACTTCTCCAGAGAGCAGAGCCCGTGGAAAGCCAAGTAGTTCTTGAAGCTCAGATCCCACTAAGCCTGCAGGAAGGACAGATGCTTTGTAGACACTAGCTTGTTTTTCTTAAGCTCTTCATCTATGGCTAAGGCCATCTTATCAGACCTTTAAATATGCTAAAGCTTGCCTCAGACCGCTTCAAACATTCACATGCTGTGAGAAATGAACCAAAAGGAATTTCACGTTGTCCCCACATGACTTTCTTATTTATCCATAACATTCGACGTTTTCATATTAAAGAAGCTGCAACAGAACAGGGTGTGCCCATTTTACAGATGAGGAAACTAAGGTTTAGACTAGACACTAAGCACCTACCCAAGATTATCTAAGGACAGAGCTAGGATTCAAAATCAGGCCATGTAATTCCAGATTTGTGCATTTAAGGAAGGGAGGGAGGGGTAATATCATCTATAAAGGTGTTCTCCAAGAGGGAAAAAGAGGAAAAGCTGAAAGATCACTGAAAAACGAAAGCCTTTGAGAGAAAAATAGTCAACACACACCCACACCCACACAGACACACACACCCACACCTACAAAACACAGTGTCTCTTAAGGAGAGAATTAAAATCACTATTAATATACAAGCTCGAAGAAAGTGAGGATAATATATAGAGAAGTGATTCACATTTTAAATCCCCCTTCTCCTGTCCTCATACTCACTGACCAAACATAAAAAAAGGAAAAAAATCCGTTGTCCCCATTTGTTTTCTCCTTAACAAAGGAATAAAGGAAAATAAAAGCTACGTAACATCCTGTGACCACAAATTGCATCAGAGGTGAATTTTATTATAACATTGGAGATTTTTGTAAACCTGAGAATTAAATATTTAATATGGATTTCAAGAGGTTCATATAAATAAACTCATAGCAGATTGGTTAACTTCCCCATCATCTACTCCTAATAAGTCTGTGCTTAAATCTCTGCTTAAAAGACCTTCAGGAAAGTCTCAGAAATGCAGTAAGTGATAGCTAGGCTTAATGCTATTTTTATAATAGCAAAATACACTTAGAAAAAATGATAGAATGTCTAAATAACCATAAAAGAGGTTTTCCTGACTCACGTGTCGTCACCCTTCAGGAGAAACTGGTGACTTAAACTCTAAGTGTTGTATACGCTGAAGTTCTTTATCATGACAACGGTTCTATGCATCTGATACTTAAAACAAACCTAATGTTTCTTTGAAGGGCTTTTACCACCCTTTGTTGCCTTCATCTTATCACCAATAAAACTCTAGTTGTAGGTAGGTGCCTCTCAAGGAAAAAGAAAACAGTTCATTGCATGTCAGGGCTAGGAGGGAAGTCTGAGACGACTCAGATGAAAAGGAAGTGACTTCCCAAGGTCATCTACAGGTCCACGCAGAGGCATGTTGTGATTTCATAGCTGCAGTATCAATTTTAAAGCAGTGAATTTTGCAAGATCGGTTGAAGAGAAAAGATAGTATATACCATGCAAGTAAGATAAATGGTTTAAGAGCAAAAATAAAGGTTAGCAAAGTAGTTAGCATTGTCCACAGAACACTCAACATGACATGTTTCTAAAGGGTAAAAAATAAAAAGGAAAAAATTAAAAGATTAAATTTGTACATAAATTACAAGAGATGGGGGGATTGGAGTAGGATAGCAGGATCTTAGATTAGAAAAAAAAAAAAAACGAACATACCACATAAGGAAGAAATCAGGTAATTCCAGAGCAGATGAACCAAAACCCTGAGAGACTAGATAACAATGGTTATACAACCTGATTAGTGATGAAAACTCTCTGAACACAGATCGTTTGTTTCCATCAGTTCACTGGTACTTTACTGTACCAGTGAGAGGGCTTAGGGGTGAGAAGCTGTGATTAAATGTATTTTGAACCTCTACTTGCCTAAAAATGATAATGCTTTAACAAGCGAACAGTTAATAAAATCATGTATGGTCACTCACATTTAACCAGAGTTCCAGAATCAAAATCGTTGGCTTCTCAGCTTATAAGTTTAACTTCAGAACCAGGAAATATTTTGATAGCTTGATGTCTATGAATTTTTCTTGAAAATTTAAGCCCAATTTTTACCACTTTTCCCAGAATTTTCTGTAAGTAAGGATTTAAACTGTTGCCTAATTTGGCTGTCAATCATCAAAACAACTTCTAAGACTTTTAAGTAACGAGCGTAATTGTGGGGGAAGTTAAAAACTTTGGCCAAGTATCTCACTATTCCCCTCCCCCAAAAAATTAGTATTAGAAGAACCTACATAGCCAGGTGGTTTTTAAGAATTAAAATTCCTTCCTGCTGAAACGTAATACAATAGTAACTGGTTAAAAGAATCTTTATACATCTCATGCATCTCTAGAGAAATTAATTCTAGACTGTAGGTAGAATCAACTTTCCTGACCTTTTGCCAAAGCATTAACCTTTCAGTCATTTCTCAAGAACCCGTTATGTGGATCAATTACTGTGGACCGTGTGTGTCCAGCTGAAATGCTCACCACAGTGATAAGCATTTAAAAGTATCGTGCCAGGCACCATGCTAAGTGCTTTGCAAGCACCATGGCACTTACTTCTCACAGCAATACCATGAGCTGGGGACTTTATTATCCCCATTATGCAGACAAGGGAACTGAGGTTCAGAAAGGATTTGGACACGGCGCATCTAACTCTGGAGCCCATGCATGCCCTTAAACACGTATACCGCAACCAGATGGCAGGTGTAATGCATAATCAAACGCCTTTGGGCAATTCTTGGAGGAATTTTAATTGAGAAATGGAAACCCCAAGAGAAAAGCAGGGTAGGTGTAGGAAACCAGGTTCATAATCCAGTGCAGAAGGCTCCAGGGGGTATCTCAGGGTGGCTTCTGATTTTCTCCTCTTACGAGTTGACTATAAGCATGAAGAGGGAGGTAAGAAGGTAAGAAGGCAATCGGTGTCTTCATGGTGCACGTAGGAGCCATGCCTCTTCTAAGGCTGCACTTTGGGTGGCGTGCTGGATGTGCATGTTAAGGACACACAAGCATTGGGAAGAGTCGGTCTTGCCTGTGGAGCTTCCTAAAATGACCATTTGTTTTATTCCAACCGGAGGGGCAAGCTGGCCACTTGCATTGGATATATTGCCTTCAGGCATAAAACTAATACAAAAAAAGAAAAGAGAAAGGAAAGAAAAACACTTTCTCTTGATGTCAATGCCCCAGTGTAAAAGGCAAAGTCAGGACTCTGGCCACGTCAGGAGAAAGACTTTTGATGTCAGAGGCTGACCATCCAGGGCCTGCTATTGTGGAATTACAGATGTCAGAGGTCTGCAGACTCTGAAAGGCCCATTTTGTGTTACCATTTAAGTATATCCAATTTTTTAAAGAAAGAGTAGATTCCAAAAGTAGAATTGAAATAACCCCTGATAGCTTAAAAAAAAAAAAAAAAAAAAGTTTTCCTAAAGAGAAGTGGCTTTTAACTTCAGAGGAGCCGGCAGAGCATGGAGGATTTTCAAGGCAGAGAAAATATTGTGTACAACACCGTAACGGTGGACACGTGTCATGATGCGTTTTTCCAAATCCACTGAACATACAACACCAAGAGTGAATACTAATATAAAGCACAGACTTTGGGTGATGATGATGTGTCAATGTAGGTTCCCTGACTGCACTGAATGTCCCACGCTGGTGGGGACGGTGACAACGGGAGAGGCTGTGCTTGTGTGGGCACAGGGTACATGGGAAATCTCTGTACCTTTCTCTCGATTTTGCTGTAAACCTAACACTGCTCTAATAATTAAAGTATTCTTTTAAAGTAGCTGTTAACCAGGTTTAAAAGTCAAATATTTCAAGGCCCCATTTGGTTAGAAGTTGTGCTTTTCGTTTTCGTTAATCAAGAAAATGCCTAAAAACAAGAAAAAAAATGGCATGTATGGCTTTGGTATCAATTTGGACTTTGTTTATCAGAGCAGCACCTACATTTATTTGAAAAAGAGATGTGTGATATATATGTGAAGTATAGATCTAATTTACAAAGGTTTGTAGACAAATGGATTCATCAACCCCTTAGAGCTCCCAGAAAGGCTCTTACATAGCTTAAAGCAGGAATCACCAAAACAAGTTAAGTTTAAAGTTTCTTATAGTTGCTTTATCCTCAAATTACCTCCTCAAGATTTGACAGAATTAATCTGTTTTTTTATCAACTTTGCATACATATATGCTTATAATATTACAGAATATACCCCATGTACGAAATGCCCTAAATAGCTATTAGATATTTTACAACTTCCATTGATCAATGGAATTTACATTTCTAATGGGGTCCGAGGGCCTATAGATTCTAGACCCCCTTTGAGAACCATTGAGCTACAGAATACTTAATATCATTTTTTTAAAGAGATGGGGCCTCACTCTGTCGCTCAGGCTGGAGTGCAGTGGCGTGACCATAGCTCTCCCCAGCTTGAATTCCTGGACACAAGCGATCCTCCTGCCTTAGACTCCCGAGTAGCTGGGACTAAAGGCACACACTACCACACTTGGCTAATTTTTTTTTTTTTTATTTCTTGTACAGAGGAGGTCTCGAGGTCTCACTATGTTGCCCAGGCTGGTCTCCAATTCCTGGCCTCAAGCAATCCTCTGGTTAAATTCTAAACACCTTAGCTTCATGTCAAAATAATGAATGAAGATTTTATATCAAAATAAAGGTCCTTTCAGAATGTTCAGTCTGTCTTCCCTACCTCTGAGATACCAGTAGTCCTCAGTGTCAATAAGAATGGGCACAATGACCCATATTCATAACATTGTTATGAATTCTACTAAGATTATGCTAATTAATGAATTGAAAAATAATTCTTTAGGTATGTGATTTTATTATAATACAAACCCGGAAAACTACTAGGAAACCAAAATCAACATTGCAATGGACTGAATGTTTATTAACATATTATTTGAAGTTGATAAGAAAATACTAAAATAAATAACAAACACTGAGAAAACATACATGATTCCAAACTAAGAAAATCATGCTACCTGACAACGTATTCATTTTTCTTTCTGGAAGTCATAACATAGTTAGCATTTTTGTTCTCTTGGCTTTCTTGCCTGCTGTAATTGCACAAGAGTGAGACTTTATAGGCTCTTAGTATTAGGTGAAGAACACATTAAATCTCTCCAACACAGTTTACTAATTCCAATATAATCAACTTATTGTTTTCATTAGAAATGACGAGGTGCCTAAAAAAATATAAATTATCATTTTAGGAATTATTTCTGGTTTCGTAGATGATCAAAAATTAGTATCAAAGCAGAAAACTTGGGTGTCTGGTGAATAAGAAAAGGAGAAGAACTGTTTCATTGTAGTATGAGCTATGCTGAAATTTCCTAAAAATACGCTATAAGTTAACTGAGAAAGAAAATTGTCTCAGCGACATGAGTGCAAATACAAATCACATATAAAATCACCCCCCACCCCAATTTTCAATGTTCTTCATGTTACTTAAGCTACTGTGGAATGTATATTAAAGAACAACCTAGGATTAACTAATCTCCTTGTCCCTCAATGTCTGTTTTGCACCAAGAACGCTGATGGAATGCTTATATATTTCCAAGGTCTTAGACATCTTTAACACACTGGACAGGTGGTATGGAAGTGTGATGTGTGCAGGCTGGAAAAGAACCTGGACTGAGAGTATGAATAAGACGTGTGATTCACAAGTCGAGAGCTGTCGTCACGCTCAAGCCTGACTGGAAGGCTATTGGCAGAGACGAGTCAAAATGCCACATCACCAAAGGTGATCTTCGCTGCTGTCTCCTGCAAGAGGCTGTTTTGACAGGGAATATCAACCATACATGAGACATGGCAGCTAATCCAGGCTCCAAATTATGAGAAAGAAAATAATGGCTAAAATTTTGTTTGTTTGTTTTCTTTGAGGGGGTAGTAGGAAAACAAAGTATTAGGTAAGTATTACAGTGGCACATGAAGATAGCAATTTGGAGATGATAATAATTACTATATTCAGATTATTAATAATTGCAGATTATGTTAGTTATTGTCAACAATAATAAAGCAGAATCCTTCTTTGAGCACTGTCCACCCACCCAGCACTGTGCTAAATGCCTTAGACCATGCTGCCCAGGGCAACGGCCACAGGCCACCCGTGGCTGCTGAGCTGTGGACATGGGGCTAGTTCAGACGAGGAACTGACATTTCTTTATATATTATTTAATTTAAATCAAAATTTAAGAACATAGGCAACTTAGTTACTGAAAATCTTTTAAATATGTTTAAAACAACTTAGGTATAAGAATCTACTTTTTCAACTGCAAATTTTATAAAATCTAAACATAGGTCAAGTAACCCTAATGAAAATGTAGTGTTCGAATTGAGATGTGCTGGAGGTATAAAATACACACCTAATTTTGAAGACAGTATGAAAGACCTAACACAAAGTCTTAGCATGAAAGAAAAGAATGAAAAAAATCTTGGTAATATCAATAATTGTTATATTGATTACATGTTGAAATGATAATATTTTAGATATACTGTTTTAATAAAATATACCAAAAGTGATTTCACTTGTTTCTTTTGACTGTTTTTAATGAGAGTACTAGAAAATCTGAATTTACGCACATGGGTCACATTCTGTTTTTATTAGACAGCACTGCTTTAGTGAATTATCTCATTTAACTCTCGAGAAAGCTCCCCAGAGCAGGCACTATTACCCCCATTTTATAGATGTGAACACTGAGGCCCAGAGAGACCAGGAATCATGCCCAAGTTCACACAGTGAAGTACCAAAGTCAGCCTAACCCCTAGATGTTCAACAAGGACATTGATTATGGTCACATCTCAGAGCATAATGAGGTACATCACTTAGCATTAATGGGAATTTGGCATCCAAATTACAATTTACTATGGTGCTTGGATACCAGGGCTACTAGGCCAAAGTCATAAGGTTCTGTGCTTCTCATAAATTCAATCTTTTAAGATTAACCTGGCTGTCATAAATATCACCAAACATTTAACGATGCAAAGAAAAAAACCCCAAAGGCCATTACTACGGTCTATCTTACCAGACGAAGGATTCAAATTAAATTCCATCAAACCACACTGAGCCAATATACTTTGACAAGCACCTCACATCCAAACCTCTAAGAGACTGGATTTTTGTTTTGTTTTGTTTTAAATTTGCTCCCCCTTTCTCTTCACCAAGACACAAAAGAAAGCCCAGTAAAATGCTGAATGGGGGCAAAGGAAAATGCAACAAAGTTAATAGGGGATGATAGATGGCCCTTCAGAATCCGTAAAAACACAAAAACAAGAGGGCGCATTTCCATCGCTGCACAATATTGCTTTTGTTTAAGAGCCAAGGCCCAGTCTTGAAACGTGTGGGTAATAAATCAGCAGGCATTATTTTAAATCAACCGGTTTTATAAAATAAGCCAAGAGTTGAAAGAGGCAGGACTAATTACCAACATTCCTTGATGAATTACTTAGCGGCGTGTGCTAAATCAATGTACGTCTACGTCTTGATCCCCAATTTTATCCTGTACTTATTTCCCAGGAGGTAAAAAGAACATGTGGCTAATTAAGGCACCGATCTCCACAGCCAGAAGTACTCAAGGTAAGATTTCTTTCAAAAAAAAAAAAAAAAGAAAAGGTTCTTTGCCTGGTACTTATTAATCTAATTTTTACTACTTCACTAGAAAAACAGAGCTAATCTTGTCACCTTTAGGCAGTCTGAACTACCATGCAGTGTTCAGAAAAAAATGTTACATATTTGTAATTTAGCCAATAAGAATTTCTTAAGCCTTTCCTAACCGGCAGGAATGTCTCTGGTTTGTCACTTCTAATTAAGTCTCAACAAAATTTCCAGCCCCTAAATTTTAATCATACAAAACCCAGAGCCAACAGGGGAGATTACAACAAATTTATGGGTGGTAAGGTAGTAGAAATTTGAATTCTGCTTTTCATTGTGGGCCTCTTAACTACTTTTTAAAATTATTCACGACTGGGTGGGTGGTTCAAATCCTTTTGCTCATTTTTAATTTTCAGGATTCCTATACCTTGTTATCTCTCTTCTAGGAAAGACCGCTAGAGTTACACAATGTGCAGAAGTCACCTGCCAGAATTGTGCTCCTCAGAAAGTTGCGGGTGACTCTTACATAAAGTGCATTAGAGACATCCATTTAATTACATGAAGAGCCCAAGCATATGCTCTCCTAGTTAAAAATAAATAAAGCCTTTGACTAGACCAGCACCTCCAATCCCAATACTCATTCCACAGATAACAAGAGGAAACAATTTGGTACAGAGTCATTTAAATTCTTTTCTAGAACATTCCCTATTTCTTAAAAGGGTGATTAAAACAATTTCTTTTCTAGGACCATTCATTCTCTACTTTAACAGACCCCAACTTTACCTGATTCATACGTTCCAATTTTGATCCATTTTTTTCAGTTATGAATTAATACACAAAAACATCTAACTTTATAAACAAGATCTGAAAGACTGACTTATTATTGGGAGCTAAATTTTTCTTAATGTTCGGGCTGATACTCTGAGAAGTCAATAAAAAGAGACACATTCAGGGCAAAAGCCAACATTCCAGTACTGAGTGCAGCAGTAACCTTGAGCAAAGCCGCTGTACTGATTTACATATTTTTAACACAGATCCTACCCACTTATTTTAGTAGGGCAAAGTTAAAATTAGATTTTGCTTACATATGTCTGCAATCTCTGTTCAAAAGCATACCTATAGAAGGTAGCCCATCAGTGCTCTTTCAAATCTACATCCTTTCTTTAATTATTGGGATTAAGTAGGTAACATTTATGAAGGAGACTCATGACCTTTACATAGAATAATGCAAGATTTATTACCACTGAAATTCACTTAAAAGCAAATAGAAAAATACCCAAATGTGTAGTTCCAGTTCAAGTGCTAAAATATAGCAGAAGTTCAGGGGATGTGGAGGAAGAAAAACTAAACATGCAACTATAATTTCAGGAGAAAATTCATATTAAAAGAAGTCTGTAAGTCTATCAAATTGAATATTTCAAAAATCATTTACAATACAAATACATTATTAAAATACACAAAACTACAAAGCATACAAATTGTGATGGCCTGGGCCATCAAGATCTTTTGAACATAAGTGATCTTGAGTTAGGATTTTGGGATGTTGCTAGAGAAACTTTCACTAGAGTGCTTCTGAACTCACAATGATGACTACCACTAAACCAGAAATCCATGTGGCCAGGCAGTCCTTTTATACAGTAAAAACACATCCAGTTCTTTTATCTGGTATATTGTGGAGATTCATGGAGCTACTTTAATTATGCCACAGAGAAGGCCCTTACTAATTCCAAATGCCTTCGATCTTGTGTCTTTCCTCTGCAGTTTCTCTCTGATCTCCCACTTGGCTCTGACATATTCTGTCGAATCTTCAGAAATGTTTAGAGTATATCCTTAAGCTCTGCAGAAAACACAGGCGACAGCAGGTGTGTGGGTATAAGGAAACAGGGTAGGGTGTGGAGTCTAACTATATTACCAGGGCCAGTAATAACCTCTCCATGCCTCGGTTTCCCTATCTGGAAGATGAGGCTTATCCTACCTGTCCCATAGTGATGCTAAAAGGATAAATGAGCAAGAGGATATGACAGTGTTCATCCTACCACCCCAAACACCCCACAATTAACGTCCATGCAGTCAAGGAGGCACCATCGCCTTTTCTCTTCCAAGTTGCTTTAGGTAGAACGACATTCACACCAGTAATTCCTACAAAGTTTTAAGCCATGGCCTGAAGCTCTGTAATAAACATTTGCTATAGACCCCAGGCTCCCATGTCATTGGAGAGGTTGAATATTGCTACCTCTCCCCAAAAATCTAAGCAAAGATGACTTTCTTCAGCCAGCATTTCATTCCTAGTCACTAAAAGGAGTGCAGACAGAAAAATCAAGTCTAACATTAATCACTAAGCACTAACTGAGATTCCTGTACCACCGAGCCTGTGTTCAATTTGACTTTACCCATGGAAGCCAACTCGAGGGAGCACCTTCTTGCACCAGCCCTGAGATAACTAAATCCTTAACCGCAGAGGGTGGGAAAGCAGCCTGAGAAGCAAACGGGCTGCCAGTCAGCGCCCTGCAAGCCGGTACACACCTGGACACCAGAACAATCAAACTGCTTTCAGGACACAGAGCAAGAAGCCCCCACTCTGCCTAGGGCAGACTGAAGCCTGGAGTGGGATTCTCAAAAGCAGAGAAAACCCAGTAGGAGGAAAAAATCCTATTTCGTTTGTTCCATTTGCAAATGTGAATAAAGAGAAATAGAGGGTTTATGTCTACCTGATCAAAACTGCCTAATATATTTCATGTGACCTCACTCCCACAAAAGGCAACTAACTGTCAGGGTGGAAAACCGAACGTGCCGGGAAGGCTGCACCCTACACTGCTCGCAGCAGCTCCCTGCAGGACGCAGGATGCAGAGGCCGCGGCCTGGGTTTCCTGTTGGATTATTCTTCTCTGTTTATTCTCTGATTATTCTTCTCTCTTCTATGGTATTAGAGGAAATGTCACATGTAGCAGGTCCTTATCTTATGGGGACAACACCTATAGCAACAGATCCCCTAACTAAGGGGACCAAGACAAGCTGATCTGAGACATGCTGCATCTGCTCTGGCTTCTGGCAGCCACCATGATGCTATTCAGGATTTGTATTCCTGGCTAAAAACATCGGAAACAAAATCTAAACATTGCGGTGGGAGAAATCCCTTCTGCCAATCCATAACCCATCAACCTACCTGTAACTTTGTATGCTCTTTTTCATGTTTCTGTATTATAACAAAAAAAGGTCACACCTTGGAAATTCTACTCCATGTAGATTTTGTAATTTACAGAGAGAGACAAGCAATTCAGCCACCAACCCTTTCCCTCACTTGTGAAACCTCACTGAATGTCGGCTGGGGGACAGGATGACAAGGATGTAGAACTTTGACTCCAACCCACTAGAATCTCTACCCGAACAGGGTACAACGTGGATGGGGTCACCACCAAATAAATGCCCAAGTAAATTTAGTTTACAATATAGAAGGTCCTGGCAAAAAGGGTTTCTGTATTTGGCAAACAGTAAACATCATTTTGACTGCAGAGCAATTTGCCCAATTCTTGAGATGATTTAGAAAAAAGGGAAAATTTAAAAATAAATGTCTTCAGACTACTTAAAATAAGATATCCAAAAGTAAATTCTTATAACCAAAAGTTAAATTCATATAGCTTTTCTCCTTAGCATTACAGAAAAATTCAATGTACAATGTCTTCCAGAGAGAGCACCTTGTCTTTAAAATTTCAAATTCTAAGACAAAAGGAAGGGAGAGAGAGAGGGAGGGAGGGAAAGAGAGGAAAGTGGGAAATCCTTGGCAATTCCTTACATATTTCTGAACAGAGAAACATTTTCAAACCGCAAACTAATGCTTTCAAGCTATAAACTGTCAGAGTCCGTGTTGGGGAAGAGAGTGGGGAAAGAAATCTTGATGAACTTGGTCAGTCCAGGATCCGAGCAACCAAGTGCTTCTACAATCAGTCAAAGTCAGAGAGATGAGAGCGTGAAAATAGATGCTTGAGGAGTGTGCAAATGATAACTCAGTGGCTGGTACCATAGTTCTTCTCTAGCTCTCAGGCCTGACACATCTACAAGATCTGTCCCTGGTTACTCTGATTTCATTTGAAAGAAGCTAAATCAAATTTCAAACCTCAGGTTTGTGTGACTCACATGTCAATAAAATCCACCTGTGGAAGAAACCACTTCAATTAATAGTTCCTAATGATTTTTTGTTTTGTTAATTCACAGTTTGAAATACAGAGTGTGTTCACTACTGCGGAAAAAGGCATGATGCACTCCAAATGGTGGTTAATTTATGGTAAAGAAAAGCATCCTCTTAAATTACCATACTCAACTAGATAAAGTTGTTCTTGAGAAACTCAGAGAATAGCTTTAGTATGTAAATATACGGCAGTAAGATTCTGCATTCCATATCACTCAAGATAAAAATCAATAAGAGGAATAAATGTATAAATCATGAAATCAATATAAGAACCAGAGGCCAATCCTGCAAAGCTTTACAAGCTTACTGACGAACACGTATTGAGGAATGCGTGATGCAAATTTCTGACATCTAGTATGAATTCTGACTCGTCCTAAGTTTGCCAGATTTTGACAATTTTTAAACATGCTTTATTAAGCTTCATATTTTAAGTTTAACTCTGCCAAAGAAAGGGATTAACCTGAAAATACTAATTTAGCTTTTCGAACTGCATCATTCAACCCACAGAGAGTAGAATGCAGGTAACTTAAGTGTGTGTGAGGCAGCGAGAGAGAGAGAGAGAGACAGAGAGAAAGAAAACTAAACTATGACCTTTCTTCTATCAGGGTCTTGCAAACCAGTTGGCAGATGGAAGGATTTAACCAGATTTTCTAGCACATGCTAGCGTGTCTAATTGTACACGTCTTCCTCCACTGAGAAGCAGGTATGCTCTGTTTTAGCAATTTAAACCTTTAAAAATTAAAATGAAAAATTTACTCAGGCTATATTATGAGAAAATATTTATGCAGTATGATCTGCATGATAACGCACCCAATTAGTATACTTGGTTTTACCATTTTTGGAAAATGTGTGTTCATGGAAAAATGGTAGTAAATTAACTGTTTTGCTATTAACTATTTCATAAAACTATGCTTATGATTTTAAAACTATAAAAAAAGAAAAGAAAAAATGACCACCTTTCTCTCATTTATCTTTCTATAGTAAGTATTCCATAATAATATTTTTATACACAAAACTTTTGAAAATATGCAAGCCATTTTTATAAAGTAGTAAGTCTTTAAGTATCTGAAGCAATCACTTATATGATACTCTTTTAAAATGTTACTTGAATTTCTTAGAATATCACCTCATATTAAATCATATATTCTTCATTTAAGGGTACTAAAATTTGTCTAAATAGCTATCAAATACAGCTATGCCAATAATTCTTTCTTTTCATTTATATCACATGCTTCACTGGTTTAAATAATTAAAGTATAAAGAAGCAAAAGTTAAGCAGAAATAAACTATATTCACCATAAAATATAAATTTACCAATTACTTATTTTTAGTTAGGTTATGTCTTCCAGCTGTAATAATTTATTCGTGTTTTAACTTTAGACATTTTTTTGGCATACCTAAATTCGGGATTGCAGCTTAGTCCAGTGTTACCAGGCCAGGGCAACATACAAGGAAAAACGGGCATGTTACTTAAACCATTTAATGTAGATTTGAATTTCAATCATTTTCAAAAATAATATATTTTAAGTAATAAAAACATTTAGAAATTATGCCCATTTTAAAGATGATATGGAAATAATGTTTCAACACATTTGCATTTGGGTCATTTCCCTGCCATCAGATGTAACTGCCTTAATAGGAATATTGATTTCACTTAATATACTTAAATATAGTTTCAAATACTACCTTCATATTGGACATAAACCCCTACTCACCCAAATCCATGTCAACTCTTTCAAAATTTGCCCTTCAGATTAAAATAGTAAACTATTATGACTAATAAAATACATATTTTTCCACATCTTATTACTATTAATTCATACAACTTTAAACAACCTAAAGTATAGACAAAAAATTTATGATTCTTACAAACACAAAACAACTTAAATCTTAAATAAATCTTAAAACTATATAATAACTTCATGACTGTCAATTTTCACCCATGCAGAACAGAAAGATTCCATGTATATATCCCAGAGAGAAAAACCTTGGCTTTACTTGAAAGGGGGAAAAAAGAGTAAGAGATCCATTAATTCTGGCAGTATCCAGAATTTCAAACAATCACATTAGAGTAAAATTTTATGCTAAACTATATGGAACATTTTTGCCCTAACAGAGTATCAGTTGGTTTCTTTATCAAAGGTTTCATTAGTCCGTCACTACATTTTAAAAGTGTCTTTACAAAGAAAAAATAATTGACTTTAAATTTTTTTCAAAGAATCCCTTCTCTACTTCCTCGTTAAGATTACATATTGATTTCTGATTATAAAACATCATCTCACTATTTGCTTTAGTAGTAAACTTTAAATAGTGGGAGACTTTTTTTTTTGTCTGAGCACCCAAATCAATGCAAAGACCAGTAATGAATCACCGGCATATAAATTTCACATTGTTTAATGAACAGTAACACTTGAGACTCTTCAAAAGGAATCTGCTGAGTGAGTAGGTAAAAAAATTAAAAATGAATAAAAAGGAAGTTTCCCTACTTTAACTTTCCTTGAATCAGTCATATTTAAGAATTGAAATGTTTATCTTTAAACAAGGAGTATCTCCTTCTGTGATGTGAAAGACATGTGTGAGATGGAATTCTATTCTTAGACTTGTTACTATTTTCCCTAGTAATTAGGAAGCTATATGTCCCTGATAGAATGATGCTAACAAGCTCCTGCAGTTTCTACTCTAGCAAGAAATCAAAGAGACCCAAAGCAGACTACTCGCTTCAGTAAAAGGATTATGCAGTCTGGTTATTAAAGCGCAGAGAGCTCTTCTCCAGTTTTACATCTGAAGAGACTTTCCAAAAGACTTTCAGATTCTATAGTCCACCTTATCTGCTACATAAAGAGAAAATTAAAGAGTTGTCATGGAATGTATTTAAGAAAAAAATAGATACAATATATATTGGAAGAGGTCTGTTTCAGATAACTTCTACATTTTGAAACTTTCCCAAAGAAAGATGGAAAGACGTCATTACAACAAACATCTACTCCTTCTTGCAATTCCTCATGGAGCACTGACACTTTTCCGCCATTTACTGAGGGTTTCTATTACAGTTACAGTTCGTTTCTTTTAAAATACAAAGACACATAGGAATCAATGGAGCTGGCGTTTAGAAACATGGTTCTGCTGGGTCAGTATAGCCACATACATGTTCAGATAAGCAAAACACCTTGCAAATGGGAAATGGAAGGAGGTTTGGTCCAACCAACAAGAGCAACACTCACATACCTTAAGGACTTCCATTGGCACCTGGGTGGCAGAGGGAAGGGTGGTGGGCACACTGACGTTGATGGCCGGGGTCTGACTCACGGGCACTCTCTGTTGCATGAACTGGGCCGCCTGCAGCTTCTGCTGCTGCTCCCTGCGCTCCTGCTCCTGCATCTGCTCACGCATGAGTTGCTGGCGTAGCAAGATGCGTGATGTCATGCTGGAGGAGCTTATCGGAGGCTTGGACGCCCCAGGATGCTCCGCGGAACTGCTGTGGGAAAACCAAAAGGCACACAACGTTTAGTTTCCTAATGAGACCCTTCACTGGCACTTTGGGGTATCCTAAATTGCACCAAACTACAAAATGAGCCTGTGCAAATATAATCAAGGTGCAGAGTGGTACTCCACATAATTGAAAATCAAGAGGTGACAGGATTGAAGTCATTAGGAGTTGAATTAAAATAAGTCAGCTTGATTGCACTAGGCATTTTTTATCAGGCGGCTCAATTTTTTTTCGACATTTTATCCTGCACACGACTCATCACCACCAAATATAGCGCCGCCATATGTACTGCCAAGAAGCAGTGTGTCTTAATGGCACCCAAATTTCCACATTTAAAAATAAATTGCTTGATTTGCTGTTTTTTTATTTTTTTTACAACCGAATCGAACCAAATAACTACTCCTACGTGTTATCTAAATCCCTTAAAGATGTCTAAAATGTTTACTAACAAGGAATTATTTAAAGTAAAGGTGAGTTTTACCAAGAGGAAACTTTTCTAAGATGTGGGAAGTAAAAATCATTAGCAAAGGAAGCATTTGGACCAGAATGTTAACACTGAACTCGACCTCAGTCTTTCGGCAAGGGGGCAGAAGACAAGTTGGTTTGACAACCCAATTCTTCTCCGCCTGGTCTTCCTTGTGCCATCTTTTCTTCTGATTCACCTTGGCATGCACCTCTACTCTGCGTTCTCTGCACCTTGCCCACGAGGGCTACCATGGCTTTCCTACTCACTCTATCCAAAATTCTTTAAAATGCCGAAACATTATTCATGAGTTCGGAAAAAAAAGACTTCCTAATTTTCCTAAATATGGTTTCTGATTGCTTATCTTGCCAGCTCTATGATGTCAAAAAGAGAAATAACAATAGTTTTTTTTTACTCATTTACCTGTTTATAAAAATGAAAGATGTTTTTAAAAATTTCTATTGCATCATTTATATTTCAAAGGCCTACTTCCAGAGGGTTTTGTGAGAGTTGAAGAAAACAATGCACATAAATCTTCTAGTACAATGAGTAGCATGTAGTACTGCCTCAATAAATGTTTGCTATTGGTCTTATTATTATCTAGATAATTTCATTGTTTACTTCTCCCAATATAATTTTTTTAAACCTCTATTTGAGGCAAACAGTACCAAACCTTAGCACCTGGAAATAGAAAAAGAAACATTTGAATAAATATTCGCTCTTGAGAAAGTCACTCTTCAAGGGAAGTATTTGTACCTTGAGCTTCCTTCCTTGAGTATAAACCCCAGTATTGTCTTAGTCTTCTATGAAAAGCAAAATTAAGCCTTTAAATCATTGACCATTTTTATGAACTTCTTAAAGATAGGAACCTTCAAACCCTACAGGTAACAAAACATGCTAGAGTATGAAGAAGTGTTAGTTTCACCCTCACACCTTCCCAGAAAAGCTACATAATAACAATTATACTAGCAATTCACTTATTTTCACAACAGGAAGTTGGTTCAGTGAATTGTGATCAGTTCATATAATGTAATGCAATGCAGTCATTAAAAATGGTGTAGAATATATTTATTTATATTAATAAAGCTATACAATATAATGAACTTAGAAAAGCCAGATAGCATAGCATAAAATAGCATTTATGGTATGATCTAAGTTTCAAACAAAAACTATTCAAGACAAGAAAAACTATAATGATAATGTTACTCTGGGCCATTGCTGGTGTATATATTATTACAATCCTTTAAGAAAACAACGTTATCAAAAAGCTATAAAGTTGTTCATACAATTTGATTCAGAAATTTTGTTTTGATGGACAAGTTTCCTAAGAACATAAATGTGGAAAAACTGAGATTACAAAGCTCTTTACAAATTTCAAAATATTTGAATCACCTGCATTTGTCCCATAAGAATGGTTAAGTAAATTATGATGCATGAATTCAATAAAATATTACCTATTTTTTAAAAAGACTGCACAACTACAGAGCAGTGGGAAATGTGTGTAGTAAGAGCAAATTAAAAGCTATGATTCAAAAGTGTACGTATATTCTGATTTAACATAAGTATGGTGTGTGTATGTACACAGACACCCAAAATGATTAGCAGGGAATCTATAAAGATGATCACAGTTGCAAGAGTAAGAATGGAATTACAGGTAAATTTATTTTTATTTCCTTTTTCTCTCCTTAACTATAATAAAGCCATAATATTTTTTTCCAGTGGAAGAATATATGCCACTAGACACTAACTTAAGAACACGAAGACGTGACTTGAATGATCAAAGTCATCATTTGGCTAGAAAAAAGGAGACGATACTATAATAGACAATATTTTGACAATAAGATGGGAAAGTAATGACTGTACCCAGCATGTTGGTTCTCCTGGAAGTCCTCAGCAACCCAGAAAACACAAACTCTCTTTCCTTTATTTTTTTTTTCCTACATTTCCTACAGATACACACAAAATTGAACAATGTTAATACCGTGCTTATTATTTTAATATCATGCACTCACCCTCACGATAAGAATACCTAGCCACGACTCTATTCACTTAAAATCATCTATTCACTTGCTAAGGCTTTACTAAAAGAGCATCAAAAGAAAATGTATTTTCCCACTTTTGAGTATGCGTTCAAAGTTCAAATGTACTTTCCTAAGCCAAGAAAAGAAGGGGGTGGGGGGACGGCTATTTAAAAATAAATAAATAAGCGGCCTGACTATTCAAAGCCTGTCAGGTTAAAACATTCCCAGAGAGACTGATCCTTTTGATAAAAACAGGAGCAAACCTTTGTGCTGTAGCAAATGCAGCTGTGGAATAATCGTACTAATTAGCTGCTCAAAACAAGTCATTGGCTGTGATACTGGGGGAAAAATCCTTTCAATTAACAGTAAAGCATTCTTGAGACATCTTAAATTAAAATTACTAGTTATCAACCACACTAAGGCTTCCCTTTAAAGTTGACAACAGTATCATTTAAAGCATTTTCTGAAATATCCTGTTGGGGGAAAAATTACATATTTATACAGTCTACCAGTATAAATTCAAATCCCACTCAAGAAAATATATCTTTATATTTATATAACGATAGCAAAGCTCAGCTAATTGACAGTGTTTTTAACATATCTTCCCACCAAAAAAAAAAAAAAAAAGTGCAAAGGAAGCAACGGAGTCACTTCATTGCATACACTCTCCACAGGACGTTTGCATGTTGTTCAAGATCACTCTCGGGTTCTCAGCTTTGCTCTTGATCTTCTAAACATCCTTTTCTCCTAGAAGCCATTGAATCTGCAATTATCACCTTATAGACAAAAATGAATATACCTACACTTCACAGTGTTAGCAGGACAAAGGAGAGTAATATTTTAAACTCAAAATTGAGGTTTCCGTGATCACATTACTGGTGGCTACAGAGCTTATTTTTAAAAAACAAGGTCCTGATGCTGAAGCTACTAATGATACGCAAGGAGAGACGTCCAAAGGTATTTAATTTTAAAAGCTAACTGAACTCATCCCAGGCCCATGAAGCTCAATCTTTGCTAGATAATCCTAATTCCATGAGTCTGATTCCTTTTAATCAGATTATGTAAAGGTCATTTATTCAACAAATAGTTATTGCCAGGTGCTGGGAATACCTGGTTTCTAATCTCATAGAGTTTAAAGCCTCGGTCACATAATTCTTCTGAGATGCCTTAAAATTAAGTCAATTATCTAGATTACAGGACTCTGATGGAGTTCCGTGTGGGTAGGTGAGCATCTTCCCATCAGAAATCGCTCTTTGAAAGCCAACTGGTGGAGAGGAAAACGCCTTTACTGGTGTTTACCCGAATCACTGCAGACAGACAGACACACAACACCCCTGAGAGCGGGGAATCGCTCAACACGGACTTAAGGGGAGATGCCACCAACTGGACCCAAGTTCTAGCTCAGTCCCTACTGAGCACAGTCATTTTTAATGAGCCACTTAACCTCTCTGAGCGTCCCCAAAACCCAGCCTCTAAATGCACTGCAGGGATCATGTGAGCTAATGTTAGCTAAATTAAAGTGCTCGGCACCATGGCTGGAATGCAGTATATGGACAATAGGTGGTCCCTAAACGTGACCTGAGTCCCTCCTTCTATGGCTGAATTTACATTTTTTTGTTTTTTGTTTTTGGCCCCAAAAGATTCTTAAGAATTTCTTTTTGCTGATAAAACAGACTGGTTATGGGCAGTTTCTATAGATTTTTCAGCCTATAAGTTCCTTTTCATTTATGATAAAGTAGTTTTGCTAAAGATCCAATGGTAGTTTTTGGACAGATATTTTTGTTTGGTTTCATAGCCTATTTGGCAGGAGTGGATACTCTTTTCTGTTCCATCCCATCCAGCATGCTGAATTCAGCACCAGAAGGACTATTCAGAACTGTGGTCAGGCCCACTGGAGCGAGAATGGGCTATGGAGTTCCTCAGACACGGAAGTAAGTATTCTGGTTTGAGAATTAGAGATGGGGGTTCATGTCCCAGTGTCTGCCAAACAGGTGAGTGATCTTGGGTGTTTTAGTATTAGCTTCCAAGCATGGCCTGGTATCAGAATCAGCTGCACAAATTTTGTAGACATATTGATTCCTGGGCCTTACCTAAACTGAAATCTCAATTTCTAGGAAATGAGACTGGGCATTTTTATTTTAGACGAAGTCCTCAGCTGATTTTTTTTTTTTTTTTTTTTGCTGCCAGGCTTTTGCATCTGGAGACCTCTGTATTTTAACTTATCCATGACGTAGCTTTCTTTTCTGTGCATGAGGTTAGTACTGTTGAGCCTTCCTGTGTCTCCACTGTGTATTTGGCCATCAGCCATGTGCTTTCCTGGACATAAGTAAATTGCACCCTGCTGCAAGCAAATGCTAGGCTTCAAGTTCTATCATCCAAATGACTTTAATGATGATTATTTTTCATTGGAGAAAAATGCTACAATTTTTACTTTATGGCTGTGAGAGAATTGCAGAATAAATTATCTTCTCTTTCCATCCTGCAAAACTTTGACAAATTCTCCGAATTAAATAAAATTTATAAGACAGATTTTCTATGGTCCAGACTTGTACATAAGCTTATAACAAATTGATTCCTTATATCAAAAAGAAGTAGCATGTTTATGGTTTAATATTATTTTTGCCATTAATTTTGAAACTATATTCCAGTTATTGGACCATGCTCTAGTCATTGTATTAAGCTTTTTATACTGAGTACAAGTTTTAATCCTCACCACAATGCTGAGAGGCAGGTGTATTAAACACTCTTTATACAAAAGGAAAACCAAACTCAAAGAGATGGACTAACTTGGCCACGGTCACGGGTTAATAAACGGCAGAGCTAGACTGTGTCTGAGAAACTGAAGAGAAGAAATTCAGGGAAAAGCTTAACTGTTCCTTCAGCCTCTCTAGGTTTCAACTGATGACCAGATTCCTGCCTTGGAGGACTGTGATACCGAGACCAAAGACTGATTCGTATGAACTAGTAAGGGGTATTGGCTTCAATGTCAGGGGAGGGGTGGCCAGACAGATGAGGTTTGGATGCCAGGGGATTGGATTTAATAGAATTTCTGATATAGTTAAGTGGTTGGTGAAGGCAGTGGAATAAACTATTTGTATTTAGGAATATGCCAGACAATTCAGAGCCTATGTCCAGAATATACTTATACCATCAAAGAGAAGGAGGAGGTTTTGGAAGTTAAAAATGCAAATTCAGGCTGGGTGTGGTGGCTTACGCCTGTAATCCCAGCCCTTTAGGAGCTGAGGCTAGACAATTGCTTGAGACCAGGAGTTTGAGACCAGCTTGAGCAATATAGGGAGACTCCGTCTCTACAAAACATTAAAAAACAAACAAACAAAAAAAAAAAAACACTAGGAGTTCGAGGCTGCAGGGAGCTATGACCATGCTACTGCACTCCAGCCTGGGCAACAGGGCAAGGCCCTATCTCTAAAAAAAAAAAATCTTTTGAAAGAGCTTCCAAGCGCACAAACCAGACTGGATAAATGGATTTTTTTTTAAATGGTAGTCTGAGTATCTAACATTTCAGAGTGATAAGCACTTCCATTATCTCAAATCTTTCCATTCCTTCCAAAGTGATTCAGGATGACTTTTTCACCACGTACGGTAGAAGAGAGTACCAATAAGAAACTATATTATCCCTTGTACTTACAATAGCTAGTAGTATAACCTATATAAATGTGAAAGCACCCGATATCACAGTTTGGCTTTAGATATTGAGATCTTCTGGACCTCTGTCACCACCAAACTTGGGTTTTAGTGGTCAAAAAAAAAATAACAATAATAATAATAATGATAAAAATCTGCCAAAATCCCATCTTTTTTTGGTTGATAATTAGAAGCTCGGATAATAGATACTCCAGGTTGCTGGCACAAAGAAAATAAAAAGGCTTGTAGGACATGCATGTCTTTCTCTTCTTCTTTCTTTCTACAAATATTTGAATGCTTACCAAAGGCCAGGTGCTACTAGACATTCAGAATATCATTGTGTCCAAACTGCACAGTGTTCCTATCCATGGAGCTTTGTACCTTTCATTGTATAAACGGATATAAATATTGTAAAAATTAAGAACCACCAATCATTTGTAAGATAAAATCTAAAATCTTTACTTTCTAACTCTGATATCCCAATTAGTTGGGAAATTGGAAACTCTCCATATCTATTCAGGACTTCCCATATTCTTTAAGCTGGACCTGCAGCAGGTACCAGATAAGACTAACCTCAATAACTGATTAGTTCAAAATCAAAGAGAACCTTAATAAGACTTCCAATATATCAGTATTTTCCAAAAAGAGGGTACCAAAAATGATACCATACAGGCAGAAAAAAAAGGGAACATTTTTTATATTTAATTTTATCTCATCAGTTTTATTTTCTTTTTTGTACATTTTATATAATGTAATATATTAGCACAATGGCACATTTATTTATAAATAAAATAAAGTTGTTTTGAAAGAGTTTGCTGGAGAAAAATGAACTAGGAGGGATGATCAAAAATGCTTAGAGACCTCTGAAATATATGAACAATGCTCTTTTAGGCAATCTGGTGAAAAAAAATCACCAGATTTTTTTCTTAAGTTGTTTCTTTTTATCACTCCCAAAGTGTCTCCCAATTCTATATACTCCAACTAAGGAGAATTTCATGTGCTTACTAAAAGATATTTTAAACCAAGGATATGAAATTTGCCATTTTTCTCATTTTATGACCCCAACAGAGCTTCATGTTCTACAGATGTCACTATGGGTTGGCACAGTCTTAACACCCAATTCCTTTCAAGGAAACCACCTCTGAGAGCCAGTTCATCAAAAGGTGATAAAGCAGATAAGGTTGAAGTACCCCACACTCAAGTTTTCTATCTTTCATATCAAGCTTCCTTCCACTAGCCCACACTCTAGATTCTTGCTTCCTCTTTCCAGTGATGGAATCCCATTCACATCTAGCTACCATGTTTTAACACATTAACTGCCACGTGAGTTATATTTAATTCATGCTTGTTTTGAGCCTGGTGCCTCGTGAAACATAATGTAACTCACACGTCTCTTCATCTTGGAAGCCACAAAAACTATTTTTCAAATTGCATATAACTCATGTGCAGAAAACAATAAAAAATTACAAACTTTTCATTAAATTAGAAAGGATCATTTTGTTTTTGAAGTTTTTATTCTATTTTTATAATAAAACACCATGGCCCCAAGGAAAAATAATTTTCTAGTGTGGCAGTCAATGTGTTAAAAAGCTCTAAAAAATTCATCTCCTACAAGGTATAAGTAATTGATATGGCAAGACAAGATGCCCCACCCCAAGAGTATTTTAAAAGAACGAACATTTTTTTTAAAATCCAAAACTATGACAATCTAAAAACATAATTCAGACATGAGTGTGAAAGTAAACGGAAGGAACTTTTTAAAGGCAGAAAGTCCTCATATCCCTACTCAGATAATTATCCCAATCACAAGCCATGCTTTATCTACTTGTCTAGACAGCACTGTAACAAGTTGTAAAAGAGCAAAAGCCTTAGACTACCATCGCTTAACAATCACTGCATGTCTAAGACAGAACTGCCAAGATGCAAAGTTTGCAACATTGTGTTGAAATCAAGACAGAAGAAGGGGGTCACATGGCCCAGCACCCTGTCCCACTTCCTTGGTAAAGTAGCCTGATTTCACTTTGAAGAGCCAGCCTCCCTCACTTTCAGTTCATGAGGTTATGGTGTTGCTACTACCTTCAGACATGCAAGGACAACCCAGGCTTGCCTGATCAGTATATCCATTCCTCTGGTCACAAGGACTGACTCAGGAATGGCCCCAAGACTGTCCAATAAGAGTCATCACTATGCCTCTCACTGGAACTACAGGAGTAAACTAACTCTCTTTATACTAAGGTTTGAAAAGCTGGTAGAACATACATCTGGAACTCCTGAGAAGAAAGCCAAACTAGATGAAACAGTAAAGAAGGGAGAGGGGACTGAGGAAGAAGAACAAAGAGGAAGCCAGTATTTAGATGACTTTGAGCACCTGGATCACGCCATATCTGAAGCCATGATAGCCCTGGACTAACCCTGAACAGTGATTCAAAAGTACCAATCTATCTCCACTTTGGCTTAAGCCAGTTTGATGTACCCTGGGATACCACAGCTGGGTTTTGTGACACTTTAGAAAATATGAGTAATTCTGGAGGGGAAAAAAAAGTGTTAGCCTAAGAACTACAATTCAAACAATCTAGCACCCATTCTCCTATTGTCTCCCCACCCACAACATCTCCCAGCTTTCCAGCGGTAGGTGGGTCACATGCTAAGTTTTGCCAACGAGATTTAAGCAGAAATGTGGTACTTCCAGGAAATCTCCTTCAAAAGATACCTTTCCTTGAATCCTCTGCCACGTGCAGAAATGGCTGGAGCTCCAAAAGCCATTCTGGACCATGAGGATGAGGTCCAGACTTAAAGAGAAGGCAGGTATGTACCTGGTCCTTCATGACCTGGCCAAATCAGCTCCACGAGGGCAGAGATATTTACATGTTTCGTCACTCATATATTCATTCCCAAACACACAGTAAAACAAATGTTTGCTCAATGGGTAAATTTGATGTTTCTCTCCTAACAAATACTCTGTCTCATCGAATCGCATAATACTAGAACATCGGTGTTGGAGGATCTTTATTAAAATCATTTGCTTGAATCATCCAGGGATGAAGAACTCTGAGCTCTAGGGATCTACCCTATTTCTTTAATTCTAACGAGAACTTTCCCTCCACATTTTAAGATTTCTCAAGTCAGCAGAGATAGCACAATCAATGAATATATTTTAATATAGTTTTCTCCTGCCTTATAATTAACAGTGAACTGGACTCAGGGAAATACATTTGATAGACAAACACCATGGCATCGGGACTAACTGTAGCCCCTCAAAAGCTCAACTGAGTTATGGTTTGGTAATTCAGAAATCTGAGGATGGGAGAGACCCATTCAAAAAAAAAAACAGAGGAAGAAACATAGATTCATTTGGTTGGTATCTTAAGTGAAAAATCCAGAGAATGTAACAGATAAGAGCATAAGCCCTAGAGCCAGAATGCCTGAGTTGAAATCCTACCTCTATTATTTCTTAGCTATATGAGTTGGGCAGGATTTTTTCACCAGCCCAAACCTCATTTTCTCATCTGCAAAATGGGAGGTGGAAAAAAGTACCTTCCTCACAGAGCAGTTCTGAGAATTAAATGTGTTAATACAGGTAAGATACTTAGAATGATCCACAAACAATGGAGACAATGAGTACAAGTTAGGCAATGAATTCTTCTACACTGTGTTCTAATTCCTGAAATGGTATCCTCTGAACATCTTAATATCTAAAAACTAGTGAAAACTGACAAGTTACTTTCTAGGGAGCCAACATTCTAGAATGTTGCCTTCTGCTATAGTGTTCCTTTGCCCTCCTAGAGGAAAATACAAAACAAACAAACAATTCACAGTGGGTGCCCTCCTGAAAAAACAGGTGCAAAGAAGTTAATGGGCAACAGCCCAGTGAACAAGCTTTGTGAAAGATATTTGCTAAGAATTTCATTCTGAGAGTTTATAAGGGAAGCACGCTCCTATGATATGTATTTGAATTAACTAAAAAAAGAAATCCAAAATTAAGAACTAATTTGGGTGTAAATTCAGGTCTGACATTACTACTGTCCTCACGCTGCATCACGAATGGCAAGTTTCAGCCGTTCATGCCATCCATTAAGTAGCTTAAAATTAATATTTAAAAAACCCAGTAAGTTATACAGTACATTCTTATAGGGTATGAATCACACAGAGCAGGCATCATCTCCCCAACTCTTGTCTGATTTAAATGGCAAAATTTACAATATTTCTAGCATAATGACATTTTAAATACAAAACTATAGATACTTTGTCCATAAAATGCTCCATCATTTTACGGAGATGAGTAATCAAACTGTTTAAATGACATATTGAATGAAAAAAACCTAAAGCATCTATTAAAGCACACTAAATACAGCAAAAATAGAAGCATAAGAAATTAGAAATCATTTTTAAAACTACCTTTTATAGCACCTTTTAAAGATGTATCTACTGAAAAGGATGAACTTTAACCCACACTTAAACTGAGGGCAGTTTTATTTTTTTAAGAATCAAATTCTAAAAATAGTTCTGCTCCATCTAGTATTTTTCCATTATTCTTGCCGTCTTTAAACACACCTTCACAAGCTGCTGAACATAATGCTTTTCTGCCTTAATCAGAACCTCTCTCATGACCCAGGAACGTTCAGTAAATAATTATTAAGCTCCAGAGGTGGCTTTTGCATAAGTTGATTTGCTTGAATGCCTATTCACTTAGGGACACAGCTTTAGTATTGTTTTCAAATCTTATCACCTAACAGTGAAAGTAAATGTTAAAAGGGGGGGGGGGCTGTCATCCATTTAGTATTTCTCCATTTTAGCATTTCTTTGAAACTGCCAATTTCAAACTTGTTCTACACATATATGCCAGGCAGATGATTCTGATGTTTGGATGTCTTGTTTTCCCCTCAACGAAAAAAAAAAAAAAAATCAATATACAAAAACGCAAATCTACTATTACACAGTCAGAAAAAAAGGAGGGGGGGCGTAGAAACTAAAAATCCAAAGTGCTTACAATGGGGCAGTTTTGACAAATGTTACTACTGTACTGAGCACACTATTTTCCTGAAGAAAATTCTTTTTTTATTCATAACAAAGCTATTCTGCAGCCTATCTTGCAATCATAAATCAAGCTCTGTTCTCACTCAGATTTTTCAAGCAGTCAGGTTTTTTGGGTCATTAACTGAAGACCAACATTCCATTTTAAACAAGAAGGCAAAGATAATGGGCTAACATTTCCACCCCCCACCCCACAAATCAGTTGTAATCCTTGTCATTTCCACCTAGCAGAGGTTACAGCTGAAGCTGATTAGAGACAGTCACAAAGTAACAGCTTCAGTATTTTTAACTCCCAATAAAACATTCCCTTCCTCTATCCTCCCCCTTAAAAAGAAAAAAAAAAAAAAACCCAGCTCCTGTTAAGTGGTCCCAGGATTATTTCCAGAATAAAACTTCACTTACAGATACAAGCTTTCAAAGGAGCATGGCATGAACATCTGAACTCTAAGCGCCTCCATCTTTTTTCCTTTAAGGTGTTCTGCAAGCCCTTGGCGAAGAGTGAAAGTCAAAGTTAGTTCTGGCACCGGCTGTGTCACTAGGGGTGGCTCCTGATAAGGCCCTGGAAACTCCAATCCAAACACAGCTCCGTGCTACAACGGTGCCTGGTGTCTGTCTGCAACAGCAGACCTGTTTAATCCAGTACCTACTGTACCTGCAGGACAAAAAACGCTGCCTCACACCACAAAGGGGGCTTCTCAAGGACCCAGGCACAGCCAGAAACGAAAGTCAGCAGCCAGGAGAGCACCTTGGGATGCTCGTTTCACCTTCCCCAGCTCAGGGACCGGTCGAGGCTTGCAGGGACTGCACGTTATTAGAGAACTTGAAAAGAGAGGTAATTTCACATACCGGTGAATTTTTAACACTTAATGGAGTCACACAACCTGGGAGGGAGGGTTATGGGATTGTTCGTGTCCCTTTGCAGTTTGGGAGATCTCGGGCACCAACGCATCACACACCGCTAGCTGTCTTGCATCCGTGCACAGGCGTTCTGGGAGCTTGATCCCACAGATCCAACACAGCATTTCTTATCCCCAGACCCCGAGAATATTGGGAGGGCTGTCCTTGCCTGGTCCTGGTGCAAGTATTAATAAAACACCGTCTTCCAGGACACACAAAGCTTTAGGCCACATTTCTGGGTATTCTTAGGCTGTCATTCAACCCAGTTCTGAACGCAGTGGTATACAAGAATAAAAATAAAAATAACCATACATGCTCTCAAAAAAACACTTTGAAGATGCAGACATGACAACACCAATATTTTCAAATACTGATGCAGCTCCTACCAACAGCACACCAAAGATGCCCTGCAGAGTTCTGAAAACGCTGTGTGGGTCCCTACACACAATTCAAAGGTCAGAACAAAGGCATCTGACACTGATGAGCTGTGTACTCCGGGCAAGTTGCTTCACCTCTCTGTGCCTAAGTTTATCTCCAAAATAAATGGTTGGAAAATAATGCAACCTCTATAAGCCATAATCAAACTAACTTCCCTCTAAAAAATAGGAAATATCCAGCCAGGAGTCTCAGCCAAACTCTTTCTGGCTCTGTTTAGTCTTTGCTCATTTATTCATTCATTCTTGCTTTTATTCCATAAATATCCCGTGAATATTCTACTACATCCCAGGCACTGTGGAAACACTGAAGAGTTTAAAGTCTAGTGGGAAACACATATTAATTAATCACATAAATATATAATGATAAATGTGATAACTGCTACCAAGAGGTAAAAGACTTAAAATTAAAGGCTTCTCCTAGGCAGGGACCTGTGGGCTGTGCTCTGAGTGAGACAGAGGGGGAGTATGGAAGAAGAAGCTTCCAGACAGTAGTAACAACACACGCAAGAACTCTGAGGTGGGGAGTTAAGCAGGAGGACCTGCTGTGGCTGGAGAACATAGAGTGTGGAAAAATCGTGGTACCCATGACACCTAAGCAGTGACCAGGGTCAGACTAGGCAGGATCGGTAGGACAGGGAAAGGTCACTGATTTTGTTCCAAGATGAACAAGAAACCACTGAGAGATTGCAAGCAGGGGAGTGATGAGCTCAGATCTGAGTTTTTGGAAAGGTCTCTGTGGCTGCTATGTTTACAGCCAAGTGGAAGACAGGCAAGATTAACTACTGCAATGGTTCTGGTAGGAAGTGATGATAGCTCACGGAGGGGGGCGGAGGGGCAGATCACTGGGAGTGGGGAGAAAAGGTGCAGAGTGGAGTCAAGTGGGCAGATTACTGGTAAACCTAAGGACCAATAAATTGAAGGAACAAGGGAGAAAAACATCCAGGTGCAGTAACTGCATTCAGCAGCAGCAGTCAGCAAGAGCACTTTCTACACGCCAGGCACTGTGCTGGTTCCTGGGGAGGCCACACTATTTCCCTTACTAACCTTCCCCCACTCTCTTCTTCTGCCTCTAGCAAAGTGAGGCATGAAAATTAAGAACCCAGATTATGGTGTTAATTTATCCAGATTCAAATCCCACTGCTTACTAATTCTGTGACCTTGTGCAAATTTACAAAACTTTCTGTGCCCAGGTTTCTTTAGCTAAGAAAGGAGAAATGATAAGTGACTATCCCATAAGTTATTTTTAGAACTGAATGAGATGACATGTGTTCACCACGGTCTCTGACACATAGTAGATGCTCAATTTTAAAAAGACTCAGAGATTGTGGTTGGTGATAGCTATGCTGGATTAATATGGACCAATTGAGAGAAAAAGGAAAATGGTACAGAGTGAAACAACAACAGCAACAACAACAAAAAATTGGAAAAGTGAAAGATCAAAGAAAAATGAGAGTATAGGCAATTACCATATCAAGACTTTAAAAAACCAAGCCAGGCAGGGTGGAGTGCATCTGTAGTCCCAGCTACTCATGGGGTTGAGATGGGAGGATTGCAAGAGCCCAGGGGTTTAGTCCAGCTTGGGCAACATAGCAAGACCTATGTTTAAAAAAAGAATTTTTTTTTAAAGAAAGTAAATAAAACATCAAGCCAGACTCTCTCCCACCTTGGGTACTATCCGAAGCTGAATTAAGCTACAAGGTACTGGGTAAGTTTTAGAACTGAAACCCTGATTTATTACATGCTCACATGAAGGGGAAATCTGCCCCCTCCATGGGTTCTCAAATGTTGACCATGAAACCAATGGTATCAATTCCAGCCATTCCCGAAGGGGACACAATGTGGTGCTAAATGTTCCCCTGGTATGTTCAGCCAGTGACATGACCTGACTTATCCTGGACAATCCACCACTCCAAGAAAGATTTCTATTGACCATTTACATAAGTGTTTAAATAAAATTACCTTTAAGGGGCATATATACAATTTACTAATGGTACTTTAGAAAGATCTGGCTTACACTAGAGTTTTGAGGGAAACTTCCTGGACACAGCAATGAAATGTCCACCAGCAAATGGACTAAAGTTTGACTTAGGGGCCAGGCATGGTGGCTCATGCCTTTAATCCTAGCACTGTGGGAGGCCAAGGTGGGAGGATAGCTTGAGGCCAGGAATTCGAGAGCACATGGACTAAAGCTTGACTTAAATATGATCACGTGCCACCATCTACAAAGTTCATGAAATCTTGCATGCATTTCTCTAGTACAAAAATACTACCCTGCAAGTCATCAGCCAAATCATTCAACAAATGTCTTCTGGGTGTCAAGAACCACGTCTGTTTGGTTTGCCATTGTATCCCTAGAACCCAGTAGAGAAGGCAGTCTGTGGTTTGATATTCAATAAATATCTTTAAGATGAATCAATTTATAATGTATAAGCCACTCTCTTGTGTACATCTATACTATCCAGATGTGTATCCTAAGTCTGCATACATAAGTATTATATGCATATGAATACACACCCAAACACAAAGAAACAGAAAATGCTTGAGGTGCTCTAATCATCAGGCAAATGCAAATCAAAACTGCAATGAGATATCACTTATCTC
>VBSM01000316.1:11481740-11568745 GCA_008086735.1 Cheirogaleus medius
GGGGGGGGGGGGGACATATGACAATGTCTCGAGACACTTTAGGTTTTCACAAATGGGGAACTGGGTGCTCCTGGCATCTAGTAGGTAGAAAACAGGGATGCTGCTAAACATCCTACAGTATATGGTAGAGCCCCCACAAGAAAGAGTATCTGTCCCCAAATGTCAGCAGTGCCCAGGTTAAGAGCAACTCTCCTGAAGAGTAAGCACCTCTCCCATACAGAATGCAAAGTGCAGCCGGCCCTCCACATCCACGGGCTCCACACCCATGGATTTTGCCAACCACGGACTGAAAATATTCATAAAAAACAAAAACAAGTGAAAAACAAAACAACATTAAAAAATAACACAAATAAAAAACAATATAGTATAACAACTATTTACATAGCATTTACATTGTATTAGATAATATAACTAGTCTGGAGATGATTTAAGCAATACAGGAGGATGTGCATAGTTTATATACAGATATTAAGCCATTTTATAGCAGGGACTTGAGCATCTGCAGATTTTGGTATCCAGGAGGGTCCTAGAACCAACCCCCCAAGGATACCTAGGGACGACTGTCATTCCAACTCACTGTAAGCATTAAAGTATTCACCAAACCTTTCGATGTGCTTATAAAACAGCTTTTAAGTCTGTGGGACACAAGACATGGATGCACTTGAGTCTATCACATATGCTATAGTATTTGGGTCAATGTGCAAAGGGGTTAAAGATTAAGAGGGAATAGATCAATAAATTGAGGGATAATATTGACACAATGGACCTCTACACAAGGGTGAACATTAGTAAACTACAACCTTATGCCTCTACACAGATAAAATCAAAACAAATGTTGATTGAAAAAAGACACATCATATACAATACTGCCATAGGATCCCATTCGAAGTTCAAAGTATAGTTTAGAGATGTGTTCACAGGTGCTAAAACTATAATGAAAAGCAAAGAAGTGATTAGAACCGAATTCAGGGTGGTAGTTAACTCTGTGGGGAGTAAAGAGGAGGATACAATCAAAGACAAGGCTTCCAGAGGGTTCTATTTTTAAGATGGATGGTGGTTATTCATTTTATTGTTCTTTACTAAACTGATGAGGTTTAGTAACCATGAAAAAACATTTTAAAAAAGGAGCAATAAAGAGGTAAAGAAATGGAGACAGCAAGTGTAAATATAAGTTGCACATTCAAGACATTAAGAAAGTTAACAGTGAATGTTGACATAACTGGCTACAGTACCAGCAGGGTCAGAAGCATCTCTTTACTGTTCCTTCCCCTCAACTCTCCGCTGAGCAGTCACCACTCACATCTTATCTATCGGCCACCACACTGCATCTCCTCTGTCCTCACAGATATTCTGACACAGTTCAGCTCTGGCCTGCACTGCTAAATTGTTCTGCCGACTTCCCCCAATGCATCCTACATCGACTACTAGATAATCCTGCCTAAAGCACGGTTCTACTGTTTTCATGCAATTACTTTAAGAAAATCAATGGTCCATCAACATACAATGAATGGATTTTTTTAAATGTTTTATTTTGACTAGCAATCAAGGATCAACTTACCGTTCTAGTATTACTTACTGTAACAATTCCAACAAATATGAACAACTTCCTCACTCTTTAACTCTAGCTGTATACTCTTGCTTGGGTTGTTCTCTTGCCTGGAGTACCCTTCATGTACTAACCACTCCTTTCTATATTAAAAAAAAAAAAAAAAAACCTACACATTCTTCAATAAAATGAAACAGAGATGCATTACCAAATGTTGATGAGGAAGAGAGCAACTGGAACACTCAGCAGCTGTTGCTGAGGGTATAAATTCATAAAAAGACTTTTGGAAAATGGTTTGCAGTATCTACCAAAGCTGAACATGTGCATGCTTTATAACCCAGTAATTCTAATTCTTAGTATGCATTGAACAGAAATGTATATGCATGTACACCAAAAAGCATATAGCAATAATGTTCACAGCAACACGGCTCATAATAGTGCAAATTGTAGGCAAACCAATGCCCATCAATGGTATAATAAATAGTGATAATTACACAATGGAATTGTTTATGAGAATAAACTATTGCCACATACTAACAAAGGATGAATCTCACATACCTAATGTTGAGAAAAGGATCCAGATGTGGGAATACATGCTATATGATTCCATTTGTATAAAGTTAAATAAAACCCAGACTGTGTTAATCTATGGTGTGAGAAGTCAGGATAGTGATTATACTTAGAGGAGAGGTCGACTAAGAGGAAGCACAAGGCTGCTTCCTCTTATAGACTGGGTGCTGGGTGAAAAGTCATCAGGCAGTGCACGTAAGATGAGCATACTTTTCTGTAGGAATGTTATACTTCAATTAAGAGTTTACTAAGGCTGGGTGCAGTGGCTCACACCTGTAATCCTAGCACTTTGGGAGGCTGAGGCAGGAGGATCGCTTGAGGCCAGGAGTTCAACACCAGCCTGGGTCAACATAGCAAAATCCTGTCTCTATAAAAAATAAAATAAAAAAATTAGGAAGGCATGGTGGCACATGCTTGTAGTCCCAGCTACATGGGAGGCTGAGGCAAGAGAATAGCTTGAGCCTAGGAGTTTGAGGCTACAGTAAGCTATGATCACTCCACTGCACTCCAGCCAGGGTGACAGAGTAAGATCATGTCTTAAAATAAAAATAAAAAGTTTACTAAAAAATATTTTTAAATCTACCCACTCTTCAAGACTATTCCTTGATAAACCTTCCTTCACTTTCTTAATATCTTCCCTGATCCTAACTAGATGCCTCTTCCTCATCTAATGACCCATGATATAATTATTAATAGAACCTTAAAATTACCTTAAAGTTGTTTGTTCACATTTACCAAAGGAGACTGTTACATCACTGAGTGCAAGGATCAGATTTCCTTTATGATTTCCCATAAAGTAGTGTATCATAGCAGCTACTCAATAAATATTTTGGGGATTTAAATACATGCATTGCCTTGCCAAAGCAACATTTCTCTGTGAGCATGGTGGATAGATGCCATCATCCTTTTTCTATTCTTTTATGTATATACATTGAAATTCATCCTGCTTGGGGTACAGTTCTATAAGTTGTGCAATGCAGAGTCATGCGACCAGCACCACAATCAACAAACAGAACAGTTCTGTCACCCTAACCTCTGTAGTCAAAACCACTCCCAACCCCAAGCCCCAGCAACCACGCATCAAGTTTTCTGCTCCTACGGTTCTGCCTTTTCCAGAATGGCATTAGATTTTTGAGTCTGGCTTCTTTCCCTGAGCAAGTGCATTTGAGATTCATCCATGTTACTGCAGGTGACAGTAACTTGTTCCTTTTTATCCCTAATTATTCTTCCATTATATAGATGAACCACCGTTAACTTATCCTTTCACTAGTGTAAGGACATTCAGGCTGTTTCTAGTTCCTGGTTATTATGAATAAGAGTGCTATCCATTTTTAAGATTTCCAAAAGAAAGGACATTTGCAAGTGACTCCGTCAAGATCACACAAGTAACAGTGATAAAAAGAAATGGTGTACACTTAAAAGAAACCTATAGGAAAAGCATAAGTGGACAGTTTTCTCCCTTACGCCAATGAAATCCAGCTCACAATATATGTTCTATAAAGAGAAGGGCTACTTTAAATTACCTTTTCTATATTTAGTGCACATTAATGGGCCAGAGTTCAGAAGTATCCAACCAAAGCACCTTTCTAAAGGCTCCTTCTTGCCACTGTGACCCTGGTGACCAGACTATTATAAATAACTTGTATGTCTTGGTCTATGTAAAACGATTCATCACTGCTGTGTAAATAAGCGATGACGCCCAGCCGGCCTCTGCCTTTCATCTGACCTACTGTACTCATCTGCGACGCACACGAAGGATGACAAGTGACGGGCCCAGCACTCAGGGACTCAGAGAACACACGAGGAAAAGGGCTACTTCAACAATTATGCAGAGGGGTGGCTACAGTTGCACTTTTTTTCTGTTGATTTAAACACAAAAAACATATGTCCAAATCCTCAGGGGCAGAGCGTCCCCTCACAAAGTTTCCGTTAGCTGGCATTCTGGGTGTCTGTCTTTGCAGCCTGGGCCCCTGTTCCTCCAGGGTCAAGGCCGTGGGGAAAGGAAATGTCCAAGAAAAACATTCCAGGGAGGTACTTGCCCTGCACCTGCCACCATGCCTGAAGACAGCACGTTGCTTCTGAGTCTTTAAGGCTCGAGGGTGGCATGAAAACTCTTTGTTTTGAAGGTTTTAGTTTCTCTGTAACAGTCACTAGGAAAATCAAGAGAATTCATTCTTTATCCCCTTTCAAAGGTTCCTAAATAATAATAGCAGCTAATTATGGAAAGTATGCTATGTGATCCCATGCTAAGCATTGCACATATGTTATCTTATTTTAATCTTTAATAACAACCTTCACCCTTAATACTATCATCATGCTCCTTCTGCCAATGAGAAGAATGAGGCTTTGAGAGATTATATCCCTTGTTCAAGGGTTTGGAAAGAAGGAATTCAACCCAAGGCACAATCTGAATCTGAATCCTTTGTTCTTAACCCACAAGCTATACCACCCCATAGTCCTACTAATAAACATATCCATTTATCCAGACGTTCAAAAACTATCATAATATCAATACAGAGAAATAAACATGAGTAAGAGATGCTCCTTTCCTCTAGGTACTCATTACTTGTGAGAGGATGGGGAATCCTATAGACAATAATATCTTAACATTTTTGATCTAATACTTTGCTAAGACTTGCATGAAAACTACAGACCTTTCAGAGAAAATTCACACAGGCACAGGCACATAAAACTCAACTGAATGCATGGACCATAGGTTCGGAATCCCGGGAATGTTTAAGTAGCTGACTATAAGCTGCCCAGGGTTTTGATTAAAATAGGAAGAGAGAATTGTGAGAATTCAAAGGAGAAAACCCAGGGTAGGGCAATTCTGAAGATTGAGAGGTATAAGCCAGACAAAGAAGCAAGGAAGGTAGACCCTCAACGGAGAGGTACATGGTATAGGAAGCTGATGTCAGGGTAAAGATCTAAAGAGAAAAGAGGAAGAAAGCAAGGCAACAGGCAACAGGCACTGAAATAGTCCATGCAAGAGTTTCCTACTTCTAGAAAGCATGTGGTGAGAATAAGGTGTCAGAGCCCTGGCTCTGGGGCATCAGAAAGAACTCAGCTCAAAACGAAGCTCCTTTACTTTCACATCAGCTGTGCACCTGTGGGGAAATCATTCAACCCCTCTAAGCTTCAGTTTCCTCATCTGCAAAACCGAGATGAGAACAGTCCCAACCTCACAGGCTATTGCGAGGTAACTCATGGAACAATGCCTGGCATGCGCTGGGCACTGAACCTAAAGCCCAAGCACTGAATACATCGGAGCCACAGCTAACATTATCATGACCACTGTCACCACCACCACCATCACCATGGTCACCATGACCTGACGCCAACATGGCCTCACAAAGGGAACTCCTCCAAAACAGCACCACAACAGAACTCCTCGGTTTATGCCTGTACCTTCCTGCTGCATTCATGGACACACAAGATACTATCCAAGGACCTTCACCCAAGTAAAACCCCAGTGCAAAAAGTCAACTCTCAACATACCGTCCTTGTAAACTCACACCATATCATTTATTCTTATTAATCACACAAAAATGTGAGAAGCATATCCTAGAGAAGAGGAAAAATAGAAATCATGATAATCTTGGGATGCTGGTGGTGGCTTTGTTTTCAAATAGCAGCAGTGTCTGCTCTTTCCTTACGTGAGAATAGAGACCTCACGAGCTAAATGGATGTCACGTATGATTTTCACTGCCATTGTGTCCACAACGAGCATCTGAAAACATAAACTTCTGCAAAGCCCTTTCGCACTCAGCTCACCTTGGTCACCCCTCTGAGAATGCACAGCATTACTCTGCAGAAAGGGGAAAATGGTACAAAATATTCTACTCAATTCTTCTTAATCGTGTTTTCGGTAATAGTTTATTTTAAATTCTTCATGTGGTCTAGGAGCTGACATAAAAGTAATATACTGGAATCCTTCCATGAGCGCTCGAGGAAATATGTGTGGAGAATATTTTGTTTTGATTCCTCAGCCATGGTAATAGACAGAACATTCACAAAACCCTTGCTCTCTAAAATGTTCCACGGCCAGCCAATATTTGCCAGAGTGATATTACCATAGAGTCAGCTCTGGAAAAATAAAGTCACGAGAAACACAACCATTTTCATCTTCCCCAAAAAGCTGGCCAGAATATCTGCTTGTCTCTGCCATCTAGGCTGACACCATCGATAAAAATCATGACATTCCCTTCGCTTTAGAGCACACAAACGAAAGGAAAACGTAGGGATTCCAATGATCCTCTCTGAACCCAACAGACTGTTCCAAATTAACCAAGCCGCCTTCCAGTTTTAAATGTGTTCTCCTGAAAAAGCATAGTAGTGCACGAGTTCATTCTCTCCATAGTGCAAATAAGCAGCAGAAAAGCCGACTGTTTGAGAACGAGAAGTAGAATTTGTCCATAGAGACAGAGACAGAAGCGAAGAGGCGAAGGACGGTGTGCTGGCACGTGGTTGGCCGTGAACGTGGCGGAGAGGCTCTCAGGCACATGGGGGCGGGAATGGGGAGATAGAAAATTCCCGTGTCTTCTCTGAATCAAAACAAAGATTCGTGTTAGGAAGGGATTCCCCAATGGCTTTCATAAAACCTTTAATCACATCTTAAGAAATCGAACCAAAGCAGCATCTCTGAGGCATCCATACGAAAACCAGAGAAGTGTGAGTTACCAAGTAGTCCTTTCGCCATCGGACACCTGTTCCAAGTGAAAAAAATGATTTTTACCAGAAAAGTGAGGTCACTAACGCTACTGAGTCCACTTAGCCTAAGTGAATTCATACTTCTGTTTCTGTACCTGCTAGTTATTCTCTGTAAGTAACATACTCTTAGAGTTACGAACACAACTCTCTGGCCCTGCCACTTCCCAGCTCTGATCTCGTTCTCCCTATCTGTAAATTAAGATAACTAAATAAGTTAAAGCACATAAGACATTACCACTAGGCGTAGCCTTAACATCATTTTAGTCTTTTTAATCACCTCTAGCTCTAGTGTGCTCTTCGTGGGAAAGAAACAGGCAGAATGTGTGATATCTTTCCAGGGTGACTTCAACACTGTTTTATGAAAGTGTTTGAAAATGTGTGCTTGCTTTGATTTCATTCACTCTTTACCACATATTTATTAAGCTCCTACTATAAGCTCACAGGCACTATGCCAGAAGCTGGGATATGCCAATGAACAACAGATACAACTAAGGCACAATCCCTGCTCTCAGTCTGGTTCCTAGTGTCACTCTGGAGAGTGACCAACATTTAGTCAAATTTAGAGGACTGCCTCCTAATCAGCCATGCTAATGTCCTTAAGGAGAAACAGTCGAAAAAATCCCAAGTCCCTTTCCTGGGTCATCATAGTCCCCAATTTGATTTGTAGATGTATCTTGCTAAATATAGCAAACATAGAATCATGATTAAAGAGAAATTCCTTGTACACATGTTTCAGAACTAGCCATTTTCCTTGTCATTAATCTCTGGGACTGTGATACATGCTTAGCTAAGACCCTGCTTTTGTCGTTGTTGTTGTTGTGTTGTGTTTTGTTTTGTTTTGTTTTTTAAAGACAGGGTCCTGCTCTGTTACCCAGGCTGGAGTGTCGTGGTGCAATCACAGCTCGCTGCAACCTCAACCTCCTAGGCTCAAGCAATCCTCCTGCCTCAGCCTCCAGAGCAGCTAGGACTCCAGGCACCTGTCACCATGCCCAGCTAATTTTTTTTTTTATTCTTTGTAGAGACAGTGGTCTCGTTTATGTTGTCCCACCTGGTCTGGAATTTGTGGACTCGAGCAATCTATTCACCTCAGCCTCCCAAAGTGCTCTGAGCCACCGTGCCCAGCCAGATCCTGCTTTTGAGATGCATCACATTCTTTTTAAACCACGCTGTGTCCATCTGTTAATGGCACACATATTTACCAAACGCTTCCCAAGAGCCAAGGACTTGGCACTGGGTAGAAACTAGTAAAAAAGGCATAGTCGCTCTCCCATGCAGAATCTTAGCATTTTAGAGATGAGTTCCCAGACACAGGCCAGAGAGCATTAGCAATTGGTCCCGGTTCACACCACCAAGAGAGGCAGCACTTGAAATAAAAGCTTTGTCTAATGCCAAATCCCATACATTCTTTCCTCAGTAAGTTTATTCTTTGCCGTTCCTTGGCCCACCATGCTCTTCCCCAGACAGCTGCTCGGCTCATTACTCTATGAACTGAGATCTCTGTTCAGAAGGAACCTCAACAGCCAAGTCTAACCTATCAGCCTCCAGTTAGAGAGGAAGCCCTCCTGGCTTTATTTTGCTTCATAGCTCTTAAACCACTTCCCGCAAGAATGCAAGCTCCAGTGGGATACATTACCTTTGCCTATTTTATTTACTGCTCTATCCCCAGCCCTGGAACAGTTCTTGGCACAGAGTAGGTGAACGGACCCAGTGTTCTTTGTACACATACCCATGACACTTCTGCTGAGGAAGCTTACAACCCTGAGAAGAGAGACATTAAAGAAAATCCAAGCCGGTGACTTCCAAAGAGCAAGATCAGCTGGGGTGTTAGACCAACAGGGCATTAAATAACAAGGGGTGACATACCAAGGAAAAGGAGGGGCACAGGGCAAGTGGCACTCAGCTGCAGTCTCATGGGGACAATGAGGGAGAGAGGGAGGGAGGGATGTAGTAAACTATCCATGAACCCTTCAAAGGATGAATGTTAGCTCCTTAGATTTCTCAAGGGAATAAGGAAATCCTGAATTGTAAGTGAAAAGTAATGATTCCATGTGTTGATCAACTCAGAGCTGTTTCTAACACTGCTCAGGCTGCAGTAAATACACCTAACAGCAAGATTCAGAATGGCAGGTCTCCAGGCCAGGAGCAGCAACCGTCTTCCCTGATACCTGTCCCAGGAGCCACTGCAGTGACCAGACATACGGCATTGAAGGGTGACTTCTCATAGTCTCTGTAATCAGTACATACCCTTCAAGGAGGTTCAAGGTATCCTAATCCTTCCTCTTAGAGCTAAGCAAACAATTCTTCTGACCTAGCTCTTCAGTTCTGAAGGCAAGATCATGGAAAGTCAGCCCATCTTAGGTGAAAAAACAACTGTGTGTGCTGAATGCCTCATGTTTTCTCAGAGTCTGTGAGAGGAAAGAAAGAAAAGAAGAAAAAGAAAAAAAAGGAAGGATGAAAGGAAAGAAGAAAAAGAAAACAAAGAATGGCAGAGCTCTGAATGGCACTAGAATCAAGTAGATTACTAAAATAGGTCAGAGGAAAAAGCTGAAATCATTTTAAACTTACCAGGCAAAATTAAAAATAAAATGATCGGGGCGAGGGAGTCATTCTCCTATTTCTATTTATTTATTTATATCTTGTTTCTTCTCAAAAGGACTTAAGGAAGCTTATGAAAAAGCACAAAACATCCCAAGATGAAACAACAGAAAATTAATGTATGCAGATAAGGAAAAGAGAATTCAAGAAAAATAAATAAATAAAATGACCTTAGGACTAAGATCACTACACACAAATGCAAATAAAAGTCTGCACATTTTCTAGAGGTGGGTCACAAATTGCTTTCTGAGCCAGAGGGCTTAGAGTTAAACAACTACAAGGTCCAGGCAAGTAAAATAAAAAACTAAAACAAACTGAAGAGTGCCTGTTCCATTTTAAGGAAAATGGCAGTACTTCTTCACTGGATCCCATGGTTGCCATGGAGACATGAGAGCCCAACGTTGCCAGATCTGATTTTTCAATAGACGCTGGTAATTCAAACGTACTTGTGTGAATATTCTCATTCCAATGTAGGCAAATAGTTTTTCTTTTGGTTAAAAAAAAAAAAAGTGTGGGTCAAAGAAAACATGTCTGTGGCCATAAAGAGGAAGAAAACATGATCAGTTACATGACTAACTATATCCATAAAATGAAAACCCAAATTTGTGTAGAAGTACAATCATTTGCGGTATTGAAACCAGAGAGACATTTTTCCCAAGAGGCTTCATAAAGAGGACATTGTAACACCCACAAGAGGGGCACCCCACACAACCAAGATTTATAAGGCTCTATCTTATAATGATCCCCAGTGGGGGCTGAGGCATAATACTAAGTATATTTTAGTCAAACTAATTCTCAGATATATCAAATTCTCAGATACATCAAAATCTCAGAAAAGAGATTTCTGCTGGTCTGGATTATTTCAAGTACAGATTTTACAGTAGATTTCCTTTAACTACTTTATAACCAATGACCCCTTTTGGTAAATGTAAAATTCTCACACCTTCCTTAAACACTGACACCTTGGGAAAGGACTTTTCACACGACATACTGTTCCTCCTTCGTTGTTTTAGAGTATCCAGAGAGAAGAATGAACCTCTGTCCTTCATGCTGTAATCCATAAACATTGCTTTTTCAAAGCACTATTTGATGAGTATTGGGTAGCACTGTGTTCAAGGTTAGACTCCCTGGCAAGGACCTGGAGTGAGGGATTCTATACTGTTTCAAGTTCAAGGCCATTTGCTTTACTGGACAGCCCATCTGGCAGTGGAACTGAAGTTGTGAACTCCGAAGCACTTGGCATGCCTCCAGTCCCCAGCCAGGGAGGAATACACGGGTAGGACTGAATGTTTTCACAAGAAAAACATCATTCTGCATTCATTCCAGGTCACACACCAAAGGACAATCAAGCTAACACCATACAGTGATGCTCCATGGATCCCCTCGGGTGGTAATGGGGAGTTTGGGTTCCACCCCAGGCTTTCGACACACCTAGAACTAGAGCAGCTTTATTGCATCTGTCCCATATACAGTCAGTTCTGCCATAATGCTTGTTTTAAACATGCAAACTTGTCCACCTTGATTGATACTTTAGGAAACAATTTGAGCATAACCTCAATAAATTTTGGTTTGCTCATCCATGATTTTGCCCACAAGAAACACTACGTGATCATAGAAAACGACACCCAGCTATGTCAAGCGAACACACTTCAGTGTACCGTGTGTGTTACGTACCACACCCATCCGCATCTGCTGCTACAACTTTTGGTCCGATTTAGATAAACTTCCTTCCACCACTTCATAATAACTCACAACTCTTCTGAGGCCACTTCCACAAGCAAACTCCAGGTCTTATTCAAGGAAAATAGCAAGTTTATCATTGTATTGATGTATTGCTTAACCATTTAACAAGTGTAAAACTGTCTATACCGTGTTTATTAGCTGCCTATCTTATCTTCGTTAAGATATCACCAATGATGTTTTTGAGTATTGTGCTCCTAATCCTATTTTTCCTACACCCTGTGGCATCTACTGCATGATTTTGTAATAGCCTGATGATATTTTAGAAAAACATTTGTGTTTTACCAGAATTGACTATACTGGGATTCTACATAATCATAATATATTATTTGAAAAATTGAATTTCGCTACAATGTAAGTTCCACTCAAAGTGACTATGCTGCCCAACCACTGGAGATACCACTCACATTGTATTTGACATATATCATATCTATTATGAATTTATTAACTCGAGATTCAACGAAGAGTTATGTAAAACTTTGTATGTGTTATAGAAGTACTACGCTCCAAAGAATGTACTTGCTCACTTTGGAAAATTAAAGGCAAACAAAAATGTATAAAAAACAAAAATCACTCATCATCTTAGTATGCAAACATTTTGATACTTTTCCATTCAGTCTTTTCCTTTGTACGTATAACAATATTATCTCTGCTATGTGCACTACTCCACTTGACCTACTTATCTTAACTTGGCTTTAAAATTGACCTGCCACTTCTAAATTAAATATGCTTATTTCTCTGATTCAAAAAGAAGTATTACCAAATTGACTCAATCATTTAACATTAATTAATTAAGATGAACTTAAGATAGCACATGCTGTCTGCTCAGCACTTTGCTCTGTGACATACAAATTAGAATATTCAATAGAATGTGCTTAACCACCAGGAGGACATCTGAAAGTTCCCAAATTTGCCATAGCTGCAATGTTTCTTATCCTTAAGATTAATTACTATTTTCATTCTAGTTCTAAGATTTGTTAAAAATATAAATTATATAAATAGCACATTCAGAAAAGACAATGGACTTGTATAATTAGCCTCCTGCAAACTACAGTTTTGAGAATTGCACCCTGCCCTTTTATCTACCACCTTTTCAAATATTGTGCCACCAAAATTAACTACATAAAACAAAGCTGTGTTTGAGGTTTTTAAGTAGCAAATATACGCATTAAGTGTCATGAAGATTGCCTACTATTTTTCCTCCCATAAAAGTTACTTTAAGATTTGATTTTTTTGTATGTGTGAATATGGATTTAAGAGTCTTATAAGTTACAGGGAAGATATATATATATATATATTTAAGCCCAGTCTTGAGTTTTTTTCTCTCCTACAAAAAGTAAAGTATGTCTGTCATTCCATCTGCTTAATTAAATTTCCTAACTGGAAACACACAACTAGGAGTGAAAAGCAGTTTGGGGTTTCATCCCCTCTGACTTTTTGATGAGCTGCCAAGGCACAATGGGAAATGAAGAAACAGGATGAAATCAAAAGAGACAGGATAATTCATAAACACCATCATCTGCTCTGAAATCATTGATAATTAATTTTCCCTTCTTTAAAAAAAGAAAAAAAGCTGCATGGTAAGTCATGGAGGCTCAAGAAAGGGTGAGGAGGGGACACTGGAAAAGGTTTCAGGGTGACATCTCCTAGGTGATGGTTACCTGTTCCACCTCACCCTGGGCAGTAAATTTTCTCAAACTGCACAGTGGCTCCCCTGGTTGTAGCCATAGAAGCACTGCCGGAATGGCTGTGTTTGAGAAAGGATGGACGTGGACTCCATCACTTATCAACCACAGCACATCTCGCCGCAGAAAACAGAGGACCAGCCTGGCAAGGAGGACCCAAAGCCAGGTCTAGGAGCACGGTCTGCACTCAACTTCAGCCAGGGAGACATCTCTTTACGGCTTCGTATTTCATCTCACATTCCACTTCCTAATATACCCGTGCTTACATCAGCATGAAAATGTTCCTGAGTTACTTATCAGTGGAATTAGGACACTCTCGCACTTCTACCCCATATATTCAAAAACCACTTACGTCCCAGAAAGATCGGCCACATTAACCTCCAAATTCACACAGCCCTTGGCATAGGACTTCAGACTGGGGGGGGGGGGGTGCAAGTATCTCTATGTGAGATCCACAGCACTAAGGACATAAGTGCTTTTATTCTACAAAGTCCTAATGTGAATGTTTTCATTTTTTAAAAAAATCAACTGAAATTCCCTCATTCTCTTTCATCTATCAGCCTTTCTTGAAGTAGGACTGCATGCAGAGCAGGTCAATGTTCTCTCCCATGGGTACTGAGCATTCATGAATGAAAATCTTCCTTCTGAGTCTCCACATAGATGTCACTGACACTCAGAAAAGCAGTCGGCCACAGACGTGCCCCAGCCCCTCACAGCAACCTCCGTGGGCCGGAGGGAAGAGGGTAGCAGCACATCCAGCCCATGGCCAACAGGACACAGCCGGGGCCCTTCCCTTGAGAGCGCTACTCCGAACCCCATTACTCATCAGAGCGTGCGACAAGACACAAGAAGATAAAGTCCTCCACTGCACTAGACACCGGAAGAAAAAAAGTAGCCACAAAATGAAAACTGCCTTTAAAAAGTGATTATGGTTAAACTTTAAAAAAAAAAAAAAAAATCACATGATTTTGTTCCTCATACTATAACTAATGAAAAGGGGCATTTATCATCCAGTGGGAAAAGTAGTGTTTTTATCATTTCATCAGTGATGACTACAAAGCTCGTTTGTAAGAGCTTGGCGAGGCTTTACTTTTGTCCTGACCTCAAGAACCAACATTCTGGAGTCAGAATCCAGGGACTTATTCTAAAGTCAAACGTTTTCCCAAGTCCCTTTAAAAGAAAGGGGAAAAAAAAGAACTTCACATTGACTGATGCATGACATTGTTTCAGTACAGAAAAAAGTGCAGGTTGAAACCATTATTACATGTCATAAAAAGCATCAGCAATGGCCACTCAGCAAAATCTGAGCCATTTTTAAGGGCATAAACAAGCACATAAAGTATGCTACACTAATTTATTGGAAACCTCTTTAAAAGAAAGGGTCATAAGGGCTACAACTCGATCATATTGCTCTCCATACTCCAACTGCAGAACTTATATATGACCTTTGCAATTCCCCTTGCCAATCCTTTCAGCACTTGGGCATTCGACTTTAAAAATTAGGGGGAGGTGAGGCAAAGCTATAAAAACCAGTAGCAGGAACACCAGAATATGCTGGAATATGATAAATGTCTTTCTCATAGAAGAAATGCAGGCACTACTGATTTACAGAATCCAATGCAAAAGGCAACTAGTCAGTTCTCCTTTACCACTATATTTTAAACCCAGTAAAGCAAAATCAGACTTACCCTGGAAAGCCATCCTATAGGCTGACTCAGAAAAGTAGCCTGTTGACAAGCCAAAAAAACAGCTACAAACCAATGCTCCAAAAACTCACTGGGTCTAATCCTCCCATCCAACTACTAACCCCTGCTACTATGTATGCATCTGGCTTTTGTTAAAGAACTTCTGCAAACGTACCGTGGATGAGTAATCATTCAGACTTCATAAAACATGCCAAACCCATCACTAATAACAGTAGTTTCATTTACTCATCACATTTCTGTGTGCCCTTATTTTTTTTTTTTTTTAGCAAAATTAGTGCTTTTGCTGATGCAAATTCTCTGCCACTAGAGCATACACACATCGTCCAAAAGGCAGGAGGCTGTCTGTGGTGTAACTTTTTTGGGGGGCCTTTGTCAGCAGTCAGTATGTTGAACCAAATATAAAGGCACAGCCTACTTAACTAACTATCTTTTAAAATTAATATTACCATTATTTTGCTAAATACATTAAAAGTTTCCATTCAATTCCCTTTCATTAAAAAGGTAATTATTTTATTATAATAATTACTAGAAATGCTGAAGAATATAAAGCATAAATTTATTTCTCATTGTTTCCCCATTGAATCCTTTCTCTTAGAGATAATCACTGTGGACAGTTTTGAATGCACCCTTCCAGAACTTTCTATGTACATATTATCTAAGTGTGTACACACACACATACCCACTTCAAAAAAATCCTTGGGGACTGATGAGTCTTGATCATCAGAATTTTTTCAGATTTTATAAAGATAACAGAGGTCATATACAGTATAATATCCCCAGTGAGATGAGGCAACAGCTTGTAATCAAATGCATTAATATTTCTAACAGGAAACATATGAATATTCAATTAAATTAGATAATAAAGACTATAAATAGCCTCATGTCATTTCAGGTCAGATAAATCTGCCAAATGAGGTATCAGGGGGGAAAAAATCCTTCAACATTCAGAGACTTGTGAATTTTAGGATTTTAGATAAGGGATTTCAGACCTATAGTTTTTCTCCCAGTTACTTAGTAAGTTTTGGCACTTTTAACTATTTTTAAATGTTCATGATTGGACATTTTTTAAATATATGGGATAGAATTAGAGTCACCTGTAAAATCCCACCACACAGAGAACAGGAGCTTTTATTCACTCAGGTATTGAATGCCTCCTGGGGGTATAGGCTCAGTACTGTGCAGGTACATTAAAAAATTAAAGCAAACACAATCTTGGTTTTCAAACAAAGTAGAAAGTAATACATGTTTTAAAAGGTTAGAAGCCACTATGATACCAAAGTTCAAAACAGGTTCTGTGTGCACATATATTTTTTAGGCTACCCAACACCTTTGAAGACTTCCTGTGTTTGAAGAATTCCCCTGAAGAGTTTGGAGGGAGTTAAAGACAGTTTCTACTTTAGATGCCAAAGGTTCACTTTCCCACACTCCCTCGCAGCTAGGATGAAGACATGCCTTCAGCTCTCCCAAGCAGACAGTGTGAAACTGTGTACCAGCAAGGAAAGCAGCAGCTCTACCTGGAAGGCCTCAGGGCCGGGGGCTTGGCAGTGTGATCTAGTGGTCCACACCGGTGATGTCAGTGGTACAGGCTTCAGTATCTGTGCCAGCAATGGCAACGTCAATATCCCCTTTGGTGGATCAGTTTTACAATGTGCTGGGGGCAGAGATCCTGGCTACTCAGCCTCTGGTCTGTTTTTCTGTCCTCCCAGGGATCCTGAGCTCCTAAAAATCCTTTAATAAACTCTCTTTCTGCTTAAACTCAGGAGAGTTCAGTTTTCTGTTGATACAACTACAAAATCAGACTGCTACAGGAGGAAACGTCTTTTAACAAGGAGAGGCAGCATGATGTAGTGAAAAGAATAGAAAGATAACTAAAAGCTAAAAAGAGCAGTTCCAAAATTTTACTCTTATCCCCACCCTGTACTAATTGGCTCTGGGTTCATGGACAAGCTTATTAGATTATTTGAACACCATATCTATAAAACAATAATATCCACCTTGCAAAATAGTTCATGAGAGAGAAATGAGCTCTTCCAGTTATTTACTCTTTCATTCATTCAAACATTTACTGAGCTTCTACAATGTGCTACATACTCTACTAAGCAGCAGGGACTAGGGTTGCCAGACTCAGTGGTTAACATCCAGAATATATATGGTTAACATCCAGAACTTAACAGCAAAAAAAACAAATAACCCAATTTTGAAAATGGCCAAAAGACCTTAATAGACATTTCTCAGTAGAAGACATACAAATGGCCAACAGATATGAAAAAATGTGCAATGCCATTAATCTTCAGGGAAATGCAAATCAAAATCACAATGAGATACCACCTCACTTCAGTTAGAACGGTTATTATCAAAAAGACAAAAGAAAACAAGTATTGTCCAGGATGTAGAGAAAAGAGGACATCTACACACTGTGGGTGGGACTGTAAATCAGTACAGCCATTACGGAAAATAGTATGGAGGTTCCTCATAAAATTAAAAATAGAATGACCATAGGATCCAGCAATCCCACAATGGGGATTGAAAGGAAATGAAATCAGTATATCAAAGAGATATCTGCATTCCCATGTTTCTTGAAGCACTATTTACAATAGACAAGATATGGAATCAATTTAAGTGTCTAATAACAGATGAACAGATAAAGAAAATGTGATATATGTACACATTGGAATATTATTCAGCCATAGAAAAGAACAGAATACTGTCATTTGTGACAACATCGATGAACCTGGGTATCATGTTAAGTGAAATAAGCTAGACACAGAGAGACAAATATCATATAATGTCACTCATCTATGGAATCTTGAAAAAAAATAAGTTGATGTCATAGAAGTAGAAAATAGAACATTGGTTCTCAGAGACTGGGGAGGATCAAGGGAAGGAGAGGATTGGGAGAGGTTGGTCAAGGGGTACTAAGTTACAATTAGGAGGAATAAATTATCGTGTTCTATTATATGGTAGGGCAACTATGGTTAGCGGTAAGGTATTGTATTAATATATTATAAAATTGCTAGAAAAGAGGTTTCTGAATGTTCTCATCACAAAGAAATGATAAATACACAAGGTGACGGATACACTACTTACACTGTTTTGATCATTATACAACATATATATGTACCAAAACATCAAACTGTACCCCATAAATATGCACAATTACAACGTGTCCATTAAAAAATAAAATAATAAAAGTGTTATTTGTTTTGATCTACAATTCAAATTTCTCTGGGCATCCAAATCTCATCTGGCAACTCTACTGGGTGCACAAGAGAGCCCTGGCCGTTGCTGTCACAGACCTTCAGAGAGAGAGGCTGGGCGGAGGCAGGCGGACAGGCAATCAGTAGGCAAATGGCTCCATACGGAATAAATAGGCAAGAAGACCCATACATAGTAAACAGGGAAACAGAGCTATGAAGGTGATCAGCTGGACTGTAAGATGAAAATAAAGAGGCAAGCGTAAAGACACGGTGGATAAGGAAAAGTGTTGTCTAAGAAGCTAACCCTGAAAACACGATCATGTTAAAGAGAATAAAACACCTCCTATAACCACAGAGCATCCGGCCCAAGGCCTATCACACAGTAGATGCTCAATAAATGTTCATTTCATTCCTCGGCAGGGCCAGGCCTTGAGCAAAAGTGTCCCCTTCATTCTGAGGCCTCTTTTGCCTCACCCACCCTAGCTCTGGCCCTTGAGATGGAGAGAGATGATAAGCAGGGGAATAAACTGACCACCAACGGCTTCCTCCTTCTGAAGATCGGGCAGCCACCCTCTGTCTACAATCTCAGGAGAGACCCTGAGTGAGAAGTACCCAGCCCAGCCCTCCAGAATGCCTGACCCAAAGACAGCACGAGAGAGAATAAAATGATGGGTGTTGCAGTCACTAAGTTCGGGCGTGATTTGCTATGCAGCAAGAGTAACCAGGTGCTGGCAAGAACAGGGAGCAGCCAGAATGCCTGGACACCTCCAACGGAAGCGCAAACCAGGCACCTGCTCTGGGAAACTGGTCGGCTGCACCTAGGGAAGCTGGGCATGCACACCCTGTGCACCACCCTGGCTCCCACGCCCACGGGCCCACTTCTGCTTCTTGCTGATTCACACGACATACCCTCCCGCTCCCTTCTCTGCTGGCTTTGTAAGGCCCTCTCCACCAATCATGCACGCACGCAGGCCCCAGATTAATCTGTCTAAAGCTCACCTTGCACCATGCCATTTTGCTCTTCAAATAGTCCTCCACGTATATACTTAATAAGCATTTGCTGATTGACTAACTGTAAGATTCAAATCTGGGGAGTGTCACTAACCTGGCACTGAGGGGTAAAAGAAAGCAGGGAAATAACCCAGGCATTCAGCAATTTACAAGGCAGCTCCTTGAAATGCCCTCCACAAAAAATGGAACACTTGCCAGAAATCAAGATTGTTGTGAAATACATAAGCAGAAATATGTCTTGAGGACCCAGACCAGTTACCTATTGCCATCTATCTACTCAAACAGAAATTCAAAAAAAAAGATTGAATAGTGTGATGATGGTAACAACCAACATCACAGCACACAGGGAAGAATAGATTTTAAATCTGAAAGGTCTTCCTTTGCATGGCAAAGAGAGAAAAAGTTTATCCCCATTCATGGAAAAGGAAGAGGAAAGGAAGAGAAAGAAAAGGGAAAGAAAGTCAACTCTTAATCTTCTCTAGATTTTTCTGCGAGTGCCCTACTCTCTGGTAATTGTCTGGGACCATATCATTAATGATGATAATAATGGGGTAAAACAATAATTGTTAACAGCTGCCATTTACTCTGTGCCCACCACGTGCCAGGCATTATGCTGAGCTATGATATACTTACATCTCCATTAGCATGACTGCAACCAATATTTATGCCAGGCAATGTGCTAACCACTTCACATGCATCACCCCATCTCACCCTCATTGCAACCCTGCAAGGTTGTATATCATTATTCCCATTTTACAGATGAGGGAACTGAGGGGTGGAGTTAGGTCTTATCCATGAACTCTTTGAGGGTATAGGGCAATGTACGACTAGGCAGTCAGAGAAAATCAATAAGAAAAAGAGGAAAATGCCTCAAGAAACTACTTGAAACCTGGAAAGAAAAATAAAGAGATACATTAAAAGTCCATTTATGGCCCCATAAGACAATGACATTCATGAAACCATAACCAATGGGATGGAATATACACGGAATAACATGAAGAATCTCAGTTAAACTGGCCAAATTTAAAATTCATGCTGTACAATCTGAAAAGGAGTGCCAGATCTCATATTCATTCATTCATCCATTCATTGACCCACTATTTACGGAGCATCTACTATGTGCCCGACACTGTTCGAGGTACTGGGGATACAGCAGTGAGCAAGGAAACAGACATCCCACTTTGATGGAGCAACAGGATGGGGCAGGGAATTTGAATCGTAAACCTGGTAAGTATCGAAGCTATATAAAATGTTCAAGGCAGCACATGCTTGGGGTAAAAATAAGGCAGAGCAAGAACCATCCAAAAGGCCAACAGAGGACAGGAGAGGGATGTAATTTTAAATATGGCTGTGGGGGTAGGCCCAGAGGGTGACATCTGAGCACAGGCTTCAGGGATGTGAGGAGATGAGCTCCACAGATGGTGGGAGGTCAGCATTCCAGGCAGAGCACACCCAGGTGGGCTCCTGCGAGGCACAGCACGACAGCGCGACAGTAAGGAGGCCAGTCTCGCTGCAGCAGGGAAGCCCAGGGGGGAAAACAGGAGACAAAACCAGATTGAGTCACAGGGGCCAAACTGCAAAAGGCTTGAGACCACTGCACACCATTAACTCTTCAGCTTTCAAGGTCAGGAACCACTTATAGACTCTGATGAATGCAAGGGACCCTCACCCCAGAAAAGTGCACATGCAGAAAATGCCGCCCTACTTTCAGAGGTTTAACACCTCCCTGACATTCCATCCTAAAGTCACAGAATTGGAACATTGTCCTACAGAAGGTCACAGTCCCCCCTGCTGAACCAAGGAAACACACTGGATCTAACTCTCTCTTTTGAGATGTCCCAAAGGGGGAACAGCGATTCAAGGCAGTGAATGCCAAGGTTCCTCCACTACCTGAGGCTCCTTTTGTTCCACTGTTATTACCAAACTACGGAGGCTATCCTCAAGCATCAATGGCCCTAAGGAGGGCCACTTACATTCATGACCTAGCACTTATTTTGTTAGCCCACAATCACATCAATAGTGATCGTAATACCAGTAGGGTAGAAGAATCCATGCATTAGTAGTCCAAGTGGAACTGAATGATACTTGGAGCTAATCTACCACCTCACAGATCCTGTGTGTATGTGTGTGTACATTTGTGTGTATATGTTTTATTTATATTTTCATTTTAGCTAAAAAGGAGCAAGGATTGTTAATTTGTTTTGTTACTGCTGAATTCTCAGTGCTTGGAGTAGTACTGGGCACAGAGTAGCTGCTCAATAAATGATGGCTAAGTGAATTAATAAATCCAAAGAATTACTTCTTTGCAAATCAGTCTAGGAAATGTGTGGATCAAAATGTCACAATTAAATAGAATAGTAACATTGGAAAGGTTCGGGGATATGGCTTACATGGGCCGGGCGCAGTGGCTCATGCCTATAATCCTAGCACTTTGGGAGGTTGAGGCGGAAGGATTTTTTGAGCTCAGGAGTTTGAGACCTCAACTGAGCAAGAGCAAGACCCCATCTCTACAAAAAAATAGAAAAATTAGCTGGGTGTGGTAATGCACACCTGTAGTCCCAGCTACTAGGGAGGCTGAGGCAGGAGGATCACCTGAGCCTAGGAGATTGAGGTTGCAGTGAGCTATGATAATGCACTCTAACCCAGATGATAGACTGAGATCCTGTCTCAAAAAAAATTAAAAAAAAAAAAAAGTTAGAGAACAAGGATTTCAAAGGCTCAATATAACATGAGCCACAGTACTCCATGTCATGAACCATGCTTATGGAATGGTAGAAATTATACCGCATTTCTGCCACCAGGATGAGGCTCCTCACCAATGCTTTTCAAACCATCTGTGGCACCGGTTTGTTTGTCTTTTTCGTTTCAAATCCATTACAGACTGATACTTTTATAGACTACAATAAAAATGAATTCTTAACAAATGAAATAAAAAACAAAACACACAAATATGCAAGCCCCAATTTGTATTATCAGATTCAACAGACCTAAAATTACTCTTTCTGATTGCTATAAAAGCTTCTGAACACTCTCAATTTTTGTTCTTACATATTACAACACACAGTTCATGAAACAGTCCAATTCATGGATCACACTTTGACTAGCATAACTCTATCATACACGCACAGCAGACTCTGGTATTCAGCTCAGATGCCAATGTTTTTGCTCTCTAGCTGATAATGAGAAAATTAAAGTTCTGCTTCCTATTAAATTTCTGTCACATACTTATGTAAACCATCAAGGAATAAAATTAGCAAGTTCATGATGCTCATAATATCAGACTCCAAGAATATGTTAATATACAATTATGCCTTACTTCAAATCATCCCAAGATTTAAACATAGAAATGAGGGTCAGATTGTTCATTTTATAACAAATTGTACACTTAGTAGAATAATGTAATAAGATTCATTTTATATATCTAAATACCATGGTGATTTTATATTAACTATGTACAGATTATAATCTTTAAATATTTATCTTCTATATTTATATAGCTATAGTTTTATAGAAATATACTTATTGTATAGCCTATTACAACGAAGCTTCTTTAAAAGTTACTAAAATGAAGTATACTGATGCCACAAATGGCTTCATTTATCTATTCTAGGTAAGTTAACATTACCTACTTGAAAATTATCCTACACAACCTACAGAAAACTTGATTAGATACAACCTATAGACAAAACTGACATATTACTTCTCTAAGATGAAAACACGTCGTCCTTTTTTATTATTAAAATAGCTCCAGATTAATGAAGGATGCTAGCTAATCTTCTTAAATTATTCTTCATCTTAAAATACAACCTTTGAAACTATATACACATAATCCTGAAATCTCTAGTCAAAGCTCCTTACGTTGGGGTGAGTTAATGAGTTTCCTCAAAGCCCATCCAAACATGCATTCCAGAGGAAAGCGCGATTAAGGCTAAACATGGTGTCAACACGGACTGATTTACTTATTAGCAGGCACCTACACCGGTTATTGTACTATGAGCCAATTGTATAGAAAGGTGAAGATACACCTGATCATATTTGTAACAAAAGAATTTTCTAGAGGCAGAACTCAAGACTGTCACCTTGAAGCTTCACAAAGCCTCCAGCACATCATCTGCCAGAAGGAATCACTGTTTATTGAATTATGGAATGGAACTGTTGACTCTTCATTTCTTACAGGCTGCCGAGGTCACTGATGCCCAGGCACACTTTTGTGAAAAACAGGAAGTCATCAGGGAGCCTGGGCCACTGACGTGTAGCCTTGCTCTTCTGCATGTCTTATATGTTGCCTGTTTGCTGGTTCAACAGTACACTGATGTGAAGGTCAAAAAAAATGAAGCTGCTGAATAAAAGTGACAAGAGAAAACAATTTGGGAATTATATCCCAAAGGTCACATCCAGTGATTCAATGGAAGTGTTTAAAACATGACTGTGCAGCCTCTGTGTGCCAAGTCCCTGCCTACTGACTGCTCCCTCTGGGAGGTTTATATTTCCCTCCCCATTGATACCGGGCTGGACGCGTGGTGGCCAAACAAATGTGAGTACCAGTGACATGTGCCACTTCCCAGAAGTTCTAAGAGTCACTCTGTGGCTCCGCCATTTCTCTTGTCCTATTCAAGGCAGATTATGTCCCAAATAGATGCTGCTCCTGAAGACTTAGTCCCAGAAGGAAGGGGACAAAGAGCAGAGCCACAGTCAATCTGTGATTTTTGTAAAGCATTAAAATTCTGGATTCTTTTGATAATGCAGGAAAACTTAGTCTCAGCTGACTGATGCGATGGCTTTGTCTCACTGTGTGTCCATGTCAACAGGAGAAAAGTCTGTACCACGGTGTTTGTCGAAGACATGTCAGTCAAGTTGAATCGTCTTGCGTTCTCGCTGCGGAATCGATTGGCAGTAGTGGCATTGGAGGAAAGCTAAGCAAACAGCAAAACTGATGAGAAAACTCAGGAGTGAATCGTGTCTGGTAGAGACTCTCTTATTCAATTCCTGTCCACTATACCTGGAATGTAACAGGCAGGTAATAATTGTGGCAGAGGGGAAGGGAGAGGGACAATAAAGAAGATTCAAACACTATTCCATAGATAAAGTAGGTGCAAGCTCTGAGAAAAATGAAAAACCACTGTACAAGCAACAGGATATAAATAGTAAACTATGCAGGTCCTTGCTACAAGTTATAATAATTTAAAAAGTAATAGGAACTCCCATTCTAAAACCCTGCGAGACTGGTTATCAGTAGGCCCATTACAAATGAGGCTCAAGGACATACAGAACTAGACCAAGATCACAGAGCTAAGGCGTTGTCTAACTCCAAGCTTGTGCCCTTAACCTCACACTTTGCTGTCATCTAATGTCCAAAAAGTTTAAAAAATCATTATGACAAATGTTCATAGTCTCCTTATTTGTAATGCCTCAAACTAGAAAAGTCCCCAAATGCCCATCAACAATAGAATAGATAAATAAATCCTAGTAGCATTACATAATGAAATACTATACGGTCATGAAAATGAAGGAACTGTAACTACCTATAGCAATGTAGATGAATCTCTCAAACATAATCACGATCAAAAGATGCCAGGACCAAGTGACTGAATGGCTGATTCTATTTCTATAAAGCAGAAAACAGGCAAAATTAATCTATGCTGCTAGGAGTCAAGGTGGTGGTTACCTTTGAGAGGGATAGCAAATAAAAGGCACAGGCAGGAAGCATCTAGCAAGCAGGTAATGTTCAATTAAATGATCTGAGGGCTGGTTAACAGGAGGCCAGTTTGTAAAAATTCAGCACACTGCACACTTATGTGCATTTTTCTCTACATATATTACACATCAATAAAATATTTTTAAAATAAAAAATGACGCACCTATGCAACGCATTTTCCAATCTATGCTTCTAACGTATTTAGACTCTAACATTCTTTAATAAAGCATAGACTATACTTTCCCAAGCTCTGTAAATCTTAAGTATGAATATAAGAAAATAAATCATTAGAGATTGAAAAGTAAATAGATTAGAGTGAAGGGGAAACAGTTAGCTAAGAATCAGGAGATCTGTTTTGCTGCATTTTTGTGTTCTCTACCTAGGTGCATCCTCACCTGTGGTCAGTTTCCCCATCTCGAAAATGAAGGGATCTGACCAGATAATCCTCAAGGCACCTCATTCTGGTCTTTTCTTTTTTTCTGAGTCTTACACTTGCCCGTATCACACTGCTGCAGGATTCAGACAAATAAAAAAGGGGAACAAAAGAACAACTGCTTACAGCGCTATCGCAAGATACAAGGGTAGAAGGAAACAACATTTGACATGCACATTTAATCAACTTATGATTATCAACACAGATACTACAGCTCTGCAGACAATCCCCAGAAACTGAATTAGCACTCATTAACTGGGTCCCCTCAGCAGCCTTGCTGACAGATCTTGAAGCTCACACACAGAGTGGAATGGTCAATTTGTCAGATGAACTCTGTGGATTTTTTACTCTACTAACATCAGAACCACTGTCCTCCTCCTACATGAAAGATATCTGAAAACTTACAGATTTTCCTAAAACTCATTTATTCGATCAGAAGAATGCAGGGAAATCTATATTAGCATATATATATTCTCATTTCATGCTTCTTCGCACAAATCCATTAGGCTCTCTTTTACCCACTTCCTTCTTGCGATGCAAGCACAGAACCTAAATCTAGTGATGGGATCCTATATTAGAGACCAATCAGGAGAGACAAAGCACGCAGTAGTTTGAAAATAGAAAGTTTAATATAAGAAACTATTAACTATAATGGGACTTAGCTAGTAAGAAGTTAAGAGAACCTTAAAGAATCTTCAAGAATAATATAGAAATGGCAGATATAAGGAACAGCCGCTACCCACCCCTAGGACAGAGACACAGGGCCCTAGGGAGAGTCTTCTCCCCCAGAGCTGAGTTCTAGATCCTCTGGGCTTACTATAGGCAAGGAAGTCACCTGGGTGGAATCCACCTTTTAGGGTGCCAGGGAAAGCTGTGCAGAGCAAAGTGTTCCACCAGAGGTACCCTGCCACAAAACAGCCCAAGGAGGGATGCCAGGGGGAGGCTGCTGGCTACAAGGTACAGCTCTGGCCACCGTGCGTCACAGGAGCCAGGCACTGCAGGAACCTGGTGCTGGAGAAGCCACAAGTACTGCAGGAAACAAGCACTGGAGATGTCTCCCATGCTGTAGCAGCCAAGCCCCGGAGAAGCCACGAATGCTGCAAAAGCCAGGTGACCATGCACACCAGAGTGAACAAGGAAAGTGACTTTCTCCAGTCACATCCTTCCAGCACCCTTTCCTGAGAAACTTTAACATCATGCCATTTAAAGAGTCCATATCCATTTTCACAGTGCAGGCGATCAAGGGTAAATTTGGACCTGAGAGGCAATAAATTGGTAACCATCACAGAACCTACAGCAAGAAACTACAATTAAGTTCTAAGAGCCCGACACCTTACATGCATGCCACAGATATTAACATGTTCTTGTGAGTACCACCCTGGTTACAGATGACAAAACTGATTTAGAGGGAGGAAAATCTCTTGTCAAGAGTGCAAACAACTTTGGTAGCAGCAAGAATAATAGAACTACTTCTTCTGGGTCAAGTGCTCAGAAACAGGGCTCTTGTTTCTTGGGATACATCCAGATTTTCTTCTTTTCACTGCACTCTGAGTTCATACCAAATCACTTTTTAGATGGTCCTAATCTGGCACAGCCATTGATAATGCCAGTGCCTTCTGACAAATACTGACAGACTTCAAATATCAAATCTCTCACTGAGCCACAAATAACATTGCTCATATTTTGACCTTCGCTTAGCCATTTACATGAATGTGGCAACTGTCTGGTAATAGTATAACTTCAGGCCTGCATATATTTGGAATGTGTCAGTTGTGGCCTTTTGTCCAAGCTCTGGTCATTCTGCTAACCAAAACACAGGCTAGAGGGCATATTTTGAACCACAAAAGAAATCATAGTCATCTACTCAGTATGCTTAGGAGAGGAGGATTAATGACCTGTAGTGTCACAAAGGATTCTAACAGGAAAGCTCCAAAATAAAGGAAAACAGCAAACAAACATTCATCTGAAACTGACTTTGGTGCAAATCACAAAACACTGGCTTTTTAGAGAACATTGGATCTGGGGAAAGACCCTGACGCTAAAAGAAATAAAACAACCATAGTCCATGTTTACAAAAGAAAGGGAAAAAAGCATAAGAGATTGTTATTCCCCTAATGTTTGTGTCCCCCCCAAATTCAATGTTAAAGCCTTAATCCCAATGTGATGGTATATGCAGGCGGGGGTGGGGGTTGGGAGGTAGCTGGGTTTAGACGAGGTCATGAGGGTGGAGCCCTCAGGACAGGATTGGAGCCCTTATGATAAGAGACATCAGAGAGCTTCTTCTAGCACTCTGACACAGCCAGAAGGCAGCCATCTGCAAGCCAGGAAGAGAGCCCTTACCAGGAATTAAATCTGCCAGCACCTTGATCTTGAACTTCCCGGCCTTCAGAACTGTGCGAAATAAATGTGCTGTGTCAGCCCCCCAGTACAGTACTTTGTGATAGCAGCCTGAGCTGACTGAGACAAAGACTAAGGTTCAAAACCTTAAAGGTTCAAAACCCAAAACCTACAGAACAACCCTTCAGTAGAAAGACACAGAAAGGGTGATTGAACAACGGATGAAATAAACATACCTTGCAAACACCAACCTAAGGCACTCAACAGAACTGGGTTGAATAATGAATTTCTGTTAGGGCAAAAAAGAGACTTCGGGAAAACAATAAAAAATGAGGAAACGACTTGGAAAGCAAGCAAGTGTTTTGTGTTTGTGGATGGGTGGGTGAATTCAAAGTCTGGGAAATGACTTAGTCACCATTCCATAGCACAGCCCAAGGAGGGAAGGACAGAGGGTGAGACCCACACAACTCCCTCTGCTATTCTCTCGTACTCAGCTGGCTCCTCTTCCTGGGACTTCACTTTGCAGTTTCTTGTTTCCGTTTGGTTGGGTTAGGTTTGGCCTTTTTTCTCCACAGGAATGTAAGCTCTGTGATGGTAAAGATGTGTCACTTTTTAAACTTCATTTCCCCAGTACTTATGACAGTGCCAGGAATGGAGCTAATATTCGAGAAATATTTGTTGGGTGAATTAACAAAATCCAAGAAGGAACTTTTTTATCCAATTATATATCTAATAGCAAGTGTTGCATAGCAAGTACATTCTAAGCCAGGGCTCAGCCAGCTTTTCACATAAAGGGCCAGATACTAAATATTTCAGGCTTGGTCGGCCAGGAATGCTCACTGCTGCATATTCTTTGCTTGTTTGTTTTTTCAACTTTAAGTGGTTGGAAACAATAGTAAATGTAACACCTAAGTTACTTCCCAGATTTCGCATTTGCCCACCCATATACAAACACAAAACACTTAGTTTTAGGGCCATCCATGAATAGGTACAGGCCAGATGTGGGTTATAGTTTGCTGGCCCCTATCATAAAATATCACATATAAACTCAGAATAATACAAAAGCAAAACGTTTTTGAGAGAGAGACTATCAAGAAAATCCAGCTTGTACTTTTGCTCTCGTAGGTGGATTTTTCCCCCTCCTATTCTAAATGGAGAATTCAGGATCCTAATACTAGCTTTGACGGTTACCCATTTATGGTTTTTTTTTTTCAATCTAGGTCTAATTTGATCCTATTGAAGGAAAAAAAATAAATTCAAGGACCTGGAACAATAAAATGCAAAGTGAGCAAGTTGCCTGGCTGCAATAGAAGCGTCTTGAATGGAAGCGTATGGTCTCTGCCATCTCTCATTGTTTCCCGTACATCCTACCAATTAGCTTTTAAGTTTCAGCAACCTCATTAGTTTTTCAGGCTTTATGACTCAAGCTTAGGGGGTGGGGAGGGGGAGGGCAGCGACCCACAAAACAAAGACTTCAATGTCTCTGGAAGCTGAGAAAATTCCAGCATTGTCAGGGCAGATACTATTTATAACCCATTTAATGTGTACGCTCCCGAATGCATTTTCTACGCAGAGCATCCGACCTACACTTCTGAATTCCTGGCTTTAGCAACGGTGAGGAAGGGAAGCAGCTAAAAGTCTGACCATTTGAGGGAAAGAAATGAACTCCTTGCAGTTATTATTGTATAACATCCAGCATCATGTGACAAACAGAACTAAAGGGTTCCTGTTTTTGACTCACCTTTGACCATAAAGTGCCTCACTGCATGGGTTTTGAGCTCAAATTACTGGAAAATGTGGGGTCGGAAAATATCCTACAACTAGGCTGATAGAAAAAGAAGTTGTGGAAAACCTCATTTAACTTTTTTCCAGCACACACACATGAATGTGCAAGCGCGCGCACACACACACACACACACACACACGAATCAATGCCAAGTAATTTTATTGCATATATGTGTACGTGGCCTGTAATTACAGATATTCTAGTTCTCTGTTTATGCTTTTCTCTTATTGCACAGGAGCATGGTTCCACAGGAAGGTGTCTTGACATGATGTTGCCCAAAGTGAGGGGTGCTGGGCAACCGGAGTCGCAGCAAAACTTCTACAGTGATTGATTACAACAGACTCTACAAGCCATGCACATTACCTCCCTTCCATTCATGGATCCCAACCAAATTAATTTTCTCCTGTGCCAATTCTATCACATCCCCTGGGTCTACAAAGAAGTTTTACCAGGCCATCAGAACCCAAAAGGGACTGAACATTTTTGTCCTGGCAGAAACTTAAAAATAGAATTTAAAAATAAAACAATGAGAATGAATTTTAAGTTCTGCAAAGCTCTTAGTTTCTAGAAATTTCTTTCATAACGGAAAAAAAAATCCTACTCTTATTTTCATTGCTACATTTAAACTGTAAGCTACTAAGAAATAAGCTTAGAAATTCCAAGGTTTTGATTCCATATCTGAGCCGATATATTTAAGAATAAATAGTCACGTCAAAGCATAATTTGGACAAAGTTCCATGTGCTTTCCTGGTAAAGATTCTCTCTAAAGCAGCACCACCCAGTAGAAATATAAAATGAGCCACATATGTGTATTGAAATTTTCTCATATTCATATTAAAAAGAAAAACAAAATGAAGCAGGTAAAATAAATTTTATTATCTCATTTAATCCAATGTGCCCAAAATATTATTTCAACATTACTCTATATTAAAAATTATTAAGAAGATATTTTACTTTCTTTTTCTTATACTAAATCCATAAAATCTGGTGTGCATTTTACACACAATGCACATCTATATCTGGGCTAGCCACATTCCAAGTATTCAATAGTCACACGTGGCTAGTGCTACCATCTTGAACAAGACAGCTCTAAAGACTTCTTTTACGTTTCTTTGAGTTCACTCTTCCAATCAGAAAGTTCTAGCTGCAAAGACATAGCTGTTATAAGGAGAAGATATTCTGAGAAGTGTTTCCACTTCCTGGACAAGTTCACGCCCCGGCTTCGCTCTTTGGCATGGCCATGCTTCGGGCCATCTGTCATGGAACAATCCCTGGATGAAGGCGTTACCAGCTTCCAGAACCAGACATGCAACCACAGCAAGAAGATTCTCCTAGCTTAAGCAGTTCCAAATTCTGAACTTCTGAACTTCGTTTTTCCCAGGTGCTGCAACTGGACATTTAGCAGGGCTTAAATTAGTACCATTTTTGAGACGCTGTCTTTGGAAAGAGAGGGGAAGAAAGCAAAGCTGAACCTTTTTTAGGATGGGCCTTGGAGGAAGAAGGTTACAGGAAAAACAAGCTAATATTGGAAGAGTCACTGTGCCCTTTAGATAGCATTTTTTAAAAACAAATGATGACTTTAAAAAGTCCCTTTTGTGTGAATATTTATTCTCATCTTACCTTCAACTCAATAACTATAGTTGCTTTTCGTAAATCATTATAGTATTCTGATACACATATGCACATTTTGCTTCTTGAAGATGAATCCTACTGAAATTTTAACCTATTAATTAGTTAATAGGTTAACCTATTAATTAATTAATAGTGAGGTATACGATTACTGTTTTTCATTTCAAACAATTCAGTCCTCTTTGATTTTTTCCATACACATGTACTACATATAACAAAAATTTTAATTTATTTAAAGAAGAAAATTAACCTATTAATGCCTATGGAATCTTACCTTGCTTCCCTTGTGAGTAAACACTTATTTGATTTAAAAATATACCTTTGACCCCAAATCCTCTAAATATTATGAAAATATTCATAAATGTTTTATTTACATCCCATACTTTCCATTAAAAATGTTAAATGTCTAGTGACTATAGATAAGACAAAAGTCCAAACTGTACTTCACTCATGTATTCATTCAAAAAAATAAGCACACAGTGCCTATGTTGTAAGTGCTACATAGAAGCACTAGGGAAATGGAAATAAACATGGTTTCGCTCTAACAGAGCTTAAAATGTAGACTGGAAAGATGGGTAAGTCAGGGACAACAGTAAGGATGTGAGCATTAATATTGGGGACATATAGAAAGCAAATGGTAATGGAATCCCTATGGCTCCACTAGGATGCTGCAACCAGGACGTGATGGATAAGGGTCAACTAGAAAAGCTGAGGGAAGGTGGAGGCAGTTACAGGTGAAGGGGAAATCAATGCCTGGAATGAAACAAGGGAATGGACAGGCTGCCTAAGAGAGAAGAATAAGAAGAAGAAAAGTCAAATAAGGTTGGATGACAAAAAGAAAGAGGAAAGGATGGTGGGAGGAGCAACGGAGAAAAGAGGGAGGGCTTTCTAGGTCCCCTGGAGCTGCATGGACTTTGTCTTAGTAATGAGAAGCCATCTGGGGTTTTGAGATTTGATCCGCTCAAAGGGGAGCAGATCAGACTGAGAGCACAGGAAAAAGTCCCTGCATTTAGATTTCCAAAATTCATACTTAGGTACACCACCAGCCGAGTTTTATCCTAACAATAACTATCGCAAATATATATGCAGAAGGAGAGGTGTTCTTGACCCTTAAGCACAACTTTATATTGTGAGGTTGTCCCAGAGTAAGACACGACACAGGATATTATAATCACTTCCCTGAAAATAACACCAAAAGCCTCAATATTGATATTAACAGAATATGAACCGAGCCCCTAAAGCCAAGAGTTTTAATTCCATCTCCAACTTGAACATTATTGCTACTATATTTGTTTTTAAGATATATATTAAACATATACAAAAACATAGAGAAGAATGTAACAAATACTTATATATGCACCATTCAGATTTTAAAATGCTACTTGAAATATCTAATTCTTTTCAGAAATAAAATATCATTGATTCCATTTAAGACTCTTTTGTACTCTTATCTGTTCTCCCTCCCATCTCTCTCCTCAGAAAAGAATTGCTTTCCTAAAGTTCTTATTTCTTTCCAAACCAAGTTTTTCATGCACAAACATACACACACACACACATCTATCAAGAGTATGATAATGTTTTACGTATTTAAAACTTTACCTCCGTGGAACCTATGGTATATATCATACTGCAATTTGCATGTTTAATTCAATATTTTAAAATATATATACATTAGGACAATTTGAGGGGGTAAGATAGGTTTTTAAGTTATGAAACATTCCAGGTATATCAAAATATCAAAAAGAATTAAGAAAAATATAATAAACACACTCTTGTACATACCACACAGCTTAAAAAGTCAAACATTAGGGATATAATCAGGTTCACTGTTAAAGGTATTTTGAATATAGTCTTTAGGAGCTTTGTATTCCTAAAGGTCATATGAGTAGTTTTAGAACAAGAACAACTCTTTCAGCTACCACGCCCAGAAGTCATCATCAATGCCTTTTTCTCTAACTTCTCTGACAGTTCTGCAAATTCTGCAAGCAGTGAAGAGGAAAAGTGTCTCTGCTCTCCTTGATCCTATCACACTGGTGACAAGTGCCACCAGATCTGCAGCACTCTGACTTTCTAACATGAGAAAAGCATTTTTTTTATGTAACATCCTCACTTATAGTGAAAATACAGACAGCCAAATACCACCACCACTATCATCATCATCGTCATCAATGAATGAGCTTTAACATTTGTCAAGAGCTATACCAAGCATTTTACTACTTGCATTCCCACAAATAATGTGCATGAAACCTTATGAATTGGATATTATTATGCCTATTTTACAGATAAAGCAGCTAAATCAAAGAGATGGTAACTTCCAAAGATCAAAAGATAGCAAATGCTGGAGACCAAATCTGAACCCCATGTGTCTGATTTTCAAACCCCTGGTCTTAACTATTACATAAAAATTATGTTACAATAAATTTCACTTCCAATCATGCAGAGTAACTGGTACCAGATTATCTCTCCCACTATGATTAACTAGAAAACTAGACAAAAATATATGAAACAGCAGTTTCTGGTTATTAAACAACAGGCATTTCGTGACTGTGGATTAACGAAGAAAGAGAAACAAACGAGATGAGCAGTTTGATCACTTAAGCTTTCCACCCAGAAATACTTTCCAGACAGTGAGGCAGAGAGAGAGAACCAGAGCAGAGCATAGAAACTTTAATGAGTTGAGAAGAAAAAGTTTAGAATTTGGAGAGAATGAGGTGGTTGGAATATGTAGACCAGAGTACAAGAAAGGAAGGAGCTATGCAGAGGAAGAGATTGAGATAGAAATCGTCACAGGGGTCTCATTGAGTCTTTGGCTAAATAGCAACATGCATATGCAAAGGGTGAGACTTCATGACGCTGGGCAATGGACAACTACTAAAGAAAGAATGACTACCAGGGCCTGGTGCGGTGGCTCACACCTGTAATCCTAGCATTCTGGGAGGCTGAGGTGGGAGGATCACTTGAGGTCAGGAGTTCAAGAACAGCCTGAGCAAGAGCAAGACCCCGTCTCTACTAAAATAGAAAAAATTAGTCGGGCATCTAAAAATAGAAACAAAAAATTAGCTGGACGTGGTGGCACATGCCTGTAGTTCCAGCTACTCGGGAGGCTGAAGCAGGAGGATCGCTTGAGCCCAGGAGTTTGAGGTTGCTGTGAGCTAGGCTGATGCCACGGCACTCACTTACTCACTCTAGCCTGGGCAACAAAGTGAGACTCTGTCTCAAAGAAAAAAAGAAAGAAGTATGGAAAAAAGAATGGCTACCAGGAAAAGAACATCTTGCAGTGAAGCTATAAGCTGAACAACTTTCAGAGCCAACAAAGGGCTGGGAGACTGTAAGCTCTGACCCACAAAAGTTGAGAGACTTCATTAAACATCTGGAGCACTCAGTAGAGACCCCAGAAAGGCCACATCTTGGGAGTAGGGCTACATTAAACCTACAATAAGGCTACTCTAGATCCACTATCAGAAAGTTTAAAACAAACCTCCAAAGAATCAAGCTGATCCCCAAGTAAAAGTAAATACCTACCAGGACAAAATCCAACACTCCTTAAAGGAAGACAACAAAGTCCAGGGACACACAGCATAACATTCGCAATGACTAGCATCCAATGAAATACCCTTGAACAATGTCAGAGTTACGGGTCCCTCCTTCACAACCACACAGTCAAAAATCCACATATAACTTTTTTTTTCTGAAACAGACTCTCAGTGTGTCACCCAGGCTAGAGTGCAGTTGACCAGTAGCCTTACTGATAATATAAACAGTGGATTAATGCATATTTTGCATGTATTTCATATATATATAATATACCATATTCTTATAATAAAGTAAGCTAGAGGAAAGAAAATGTTATTAAGAAAATCATAAAGAAGAGAAAATATATTTACTCATCATTAAATGGAAATGGATCATCATAAAAGTCTTCACCCTCATTACCTTCATGTTGAGCAGGCCGAGGAGGAGGAAGCAGAGGAGGGGCTGGTCTTGTTGTCTCAGGGGTGGCAGAGGCAGAAGAAAAGCCACGTACAAGTGGACCTGCCCAGTCCAAATCCGGGTTGTTCGATGAGCAACCATATTACTACACATGTGAGTAGAAAAACACTAACTTAGGAGGCCTGAGTGGCTAAAACCCTGCACATTCCAAAGAAAGGCCTACTTTCAGGACTGGCCCTTATTGGCTCCTAGGAGATAACCTCTGAGACCTTGGAATATTCTGCTTGATAAAGAGTGTTTTTGTATGTCTGAGGTCTGGGCCACGCTGTATTTATGGTAAACGCCTGTTTTTGTATGCCTGAGGCCTTGGGCCATGCTATACCAGTTTACTAAAAAAAAGTTTATCCTCACTATGTGATTTAGGGTAAATGCTTGTTTTTGCTCAGGGGAAAGAAGGAACTGAAGTGCAAGTAGCTGAGATCAGTCACACAGACACTGTGACCTCCAATAAAAACCCTGAACAACAAAGTTCCAGTGAGCTTTCCTGGTTAGCAACACTTTTCATATGTTATCACATATTGTTGCTGGGAGAATTAGGTGAATTCCCATGTGACTTGCTGGGAGATGATACCTGGAAGCTTGCCCCTTGTTTCTACAGGCAACAGCAGATTAACAACTGGCACATCTCTGCAGCATACAAAGATACCGTGTTTCCCCGAAAATAAGACCTACCCATAAAATAAGCCCTAGCAGGATTTCTAAGCATTTGCACAATATAAGCCCTACCCTGAAAATAAGACCTAGTGATGGGCGTGGCTACGCAGCGCATCTGCACAACCCATGCATTTTGTCGCAGAGTGGGTAAAGAAGATGAGCAAGCCTTTCTCATCTGCCCCATCGTGACAGCTACTATCCAAGAGGTGACCGGAAAGGTGCAGGCAGCCCCACCAACATGGTCGGCTCCCCCTGTCAGGTCCCGGCCATCCTGTGCGTGCTGCAAGCTGAGGCTTTGAGGGGAAAATAACACATCCCATGAAAATAAGCCCTAGGGTGTCTTCTTGAGGAAAAATAAATATAAGACCCTGTCTTATTTTCGGGGAAACACGGTACTAAAATTTCAGACTACACAAAAAATGGCAGTAAAGTCGACAGGTTAAAAATATAAAATGAGAAAAGACTTATTATAATAAATGAATAAGTAAATGACTCAATACTTAACTTGTACCTTATAAAATACACCACGAGGCTAGATCACCAGATGCTGTGAACTCATCACATTTGGGAAGATGATCAAAAGTCTATGGAGAATTGATTCTTTAAGAAGGAAACCAGCCAGGCACAGTGACTCATACCTATAATCCCATCACTTTGAGAGGCTGAGGCAGGAGAATCGCTTGAGGCCAGGAGTTTAACACCAGCCTGGGCGATATAGCAAGACCCCATCTCTACAAAAAATTTAAAAATTAGCTGGGCATGGTGGCACCTGCCTGTAGTTCCAGCTACTCCAGAGGCTGAGCAGGAGGATCACTTGAGCCCAGGAGTTTGAGGTTACAATAAGCTATGATCTTGCCACTGCATACCAGCCTGGGTGTCAGGGTGAAACCCTGTCTCAAAAAAAAAAAAAAAAAAAAAAAAAAAAGGAAGGAGGAAGAGAGAAGGAGGAGGAAACCAAGAGGCTCCCCTATCACACAGTGACCTGACCAATGGAATACAAATGCTTTTCTCAGTTTCTATGAGCCAACCATACCACATTTATCCCAAAGATTGAAGGTCAGATGAAACGATGATGAATTATATTGTTGATAAGCATCTAATATCTTCCAGGGACACCTAAATACCTAGTGACCCTCCATTAAGTTTCTGTAGTTCTTAATGGGACCCTAGAAAATAATGGATTAGCAATTCTCTTTCAGCACCTAGTTAAGCCTATTTCAGAATTTTATCTAAGATCCTTAAGTAGTCTCACTTTTTGTTCATAACACAAATCAAAAAAAGGCACCCTTTAAAAATTACTGATTTTCCACTGAACTGAATTCTATAAATGCCAATCAACTTGTCAGTAAATTGTTAAAAAGAACAGTATTGCATACTCCATTCATACTTCACCGAAAATAATGAACTTTACACCTTTTAAAGCATCTCAAATATTGGAAGCTGGATACCTGCAAAAAGCTGCTAATGATCGAAGAGACTTGTGATCTACTGTCAGATCTATGAGCTGCATTAGATGATCTTCCTTTCCCACTAAAGCAACGTAAAACAATCTGGGATGCCAGGAAAACCGGCCTAGCTCCCTCCAGCAATAGAAGCTACCAAAAATCCTTACACTTTTGGCTGTCACATAAACTGAACTTGTAAGTGGCTCCAAGAAAGGGAATGATATTAATGCCCAAATGTACTGGGAAGTATCACGGCACTTCCAGGAGGGATAATTATTCCACCTGGTGTAAATGCATAAAGGAAGCAAAAGATAGGAAAGCTTTTGCACACGTTCTACCTACTGACAGATCCAATCTGTCTTTGATTTTACCTCATCTTTCCTTAGCTACCTGACTATCTCAATGAGAAGTTATCTTCAAGAGTGACATCGAAGAATGAGAAAACCTTGTCTGACAGGTTTAATGGTGTCCAAATGCTAAGCACGTTCACTGCTAGGCCAATTTTCCTCGGTCTTCAACCCTGACACCCTCACTGTTCCAATCGCAAGCTTTTCTCATTGTCTGTTCAATCTACTGAGAGACCACAAAATGATTTTAGGATGTGCCAACTGAGGACACAAAGGCCAACCAACCAAATCGTTTACATTCATGCTCCAGTTCTGGTTCTTCACTGAGCACAAAGAAAGAAAAACAATCACTTTATCACTAATTCATAACACAGAGAACTCTGTCACCCACAGTTTCAGCAGAACCTCGTTTAAAAAATGAACTGTATCTAAATATATAAATTTGAAAACCTCTGAGGCCATTTAGGCAGCAAACAATTAGAAATTCTGAGAATGACATATTAATAATAAGCAGTGGGAGAAAAACCAAGCTGTGAAAATTAAAAGCTAACCGAAGGAAAGAAGTATTCAGTTTAGAATTAAAGGAACACTTTGGCCGGGCGCGGTGGCTCACGCCTGTAATCCTAGCTCTCTGGGAGGCCGAGGTGGGCGGATCGTTTGAGCTCAGGAGTTCGAAACCAGCCTGAGCAAGAGCAAGACCCCATCTCTACTAAAAAATAGAAAGAAATTAATTGGCCAACTAAAATATAGAAAAAATTAGCCGGGCATGGTGGCGCATGCCTGTAGTCCCAGCTACTTGGGAGGCTGAGGCAGGAGGATCGCCTGAGCCCAGGAGTTTGAGGTTGCTGTGAGCGAGGCTGATGCCACGGCACTCTAGCCCGGGCAACAGAGTGAGACTCTGTCTCAAAAAAAAAAAAAAAAAGAATTAAAGGAACACTTAAAAACTTGGCTCCTCGGGCATATTTTATAACTAAGCTCCTCCTTCTTACTGTCTGTGTCTCTGAGAGCAAACATCTCCAAACTCCCATTCTCCAAGTGTCTGCCAACAAGGTGATCCCCTCACTGACATGCCCTTTTGCCTTTCCAAAGCATTTCTACAACTACAATCTATTTTTTTCATTACACCATCCCTATGAGATTGCACCATTCCCGTTTTAGACAAACCTGGTAGTGTCAAGCACCTCGGATAAGGTCCCTGAGCTATTTTGGGACAGAGCTAAGACTATAACTTGCTATCTTCATTCTTTCTACAGTGTCACAATATTTTGCTTATGTCTCCTTACCCCACTTCTATTTTTAGTACTGTCCCGCTGGTTACTGGAAAGTTACAACCTAATGTTGTAACAACTCGAGGCATTTGAAGTTAGAAAAGGACAGACACCCACGGAAGGAAATAGAAGGAGGGAGAAATGATAAGGTAACAGCAGGAAATCTCATAGTGGCCCAAGGACAGGAATTAATTCAGTTGGGCCCCTGGGGACTGGAACCAAAACCAGATCTGAGACAAAGGTCTCCTTGCCATCTCTCTGTCTCATGAGCCATCTACTTGCATCCCTGTGTAATCTGCACGTCACCTTGCACACCTACTCCATGAGTCTCTCTTTGCACCCACCCAGTCCTTCTCAGCTAACACACGTCCAAGGTAATCATGAAGCTCCCCTTCCCTTCCTTGTGGTTCTGTGCTTCCCAGATGATAATGACTTTTGTATCGTGACTCAAACCCTCTCAAGAGTGACTTAGCCATGTGCTGGCCAGGTGATGATCTGGCAGGCTTTGGCTGAGTGTCCACCATTGGCTTGATTAGCTGTGGGGAAGGAAGGGAATAAGGCAGCAGGCTAGGAAATCTGGTAACAGATACATAATTCATATACTGGGGCATTAAACCAATACATTGTGGAACAGCTGGTAGGCACCTTCATTGCATTTACCCAAACCTTTTACTTTACAGATGAGAATACTGAGGTTTGCATGGTAATGGGACTTAGCTAAGGTGACACAAATGCACTGTGACTGACTGAAGACACACATTTTGCTCTGAAACCTATCATTAAACTTGGCCGATCCATAGCTAATGGCATAGCTCTTCTCTCATATCAAGCTATGTACCTTGATATATGAATAGTAAATCTATCATTAACCATAACACATAAATACTTATAAAACTATTTCAGTGAGTCTCAACCCTAGCTGCCCAACAGAATTGCCGTAGGAGCTTTTCGAAAAATACCAGTACCCCACCTTAGATAAAACATGAGAAGTTCTGAAGGTGGCTTCCCCACAATGTGCAGAGTTGAGAACCAATGCTTTAGAATCTTAAGTTAATGTGCAGAATATATCTGTGGAATCTCTTCAACATCCCTATTTTAATTCTAAGTCAAAATAAGGAAAGCTGTGAAATCATTTAGCAACATATATTAGATTGCCAGTTTTAGACAAAGTTTAGGTAATGACAATTAAAGCTATCATTTATTGATCATCTATAATATGCATTACAAATATGAAGCAGAATATAAGCTCCATGAGGTCAAGGACTTGGTTTTGTTCTCTGTAATATTCCCAGTGTCTAGTATGGTACCTTGTACATTGCAGATACTTAATAACTATCTGCTGAATGAGCAAATGAATGAATGATCTTATTTATCCTCACAGTGGCCCTTAGAAGTAGGGATTATTATTTCTTTGTCACCAATAGAGATTTCTAAGCTAAGAAAAACTAACAGACAAAGAGACATATGTGACAAATAGACAAAGAGACATATGACTACCTATCATATAGATAATGTTGAAATTACATGTCTTTCCACGGAGTTAATCAAAACTGATCTTTTGATCAACAATCAAAACCAGTATGTTAAGAAAGTTAATCTGAATACTAGCTCTATTATTCAATTTCAAAAGCTGAGCACACTGCCATCAAATAAATCTTTGGACTCTCCAAGATCATAGTAGACAACAGTCTAAGGACTCAGCTTACAGCAAACACAGTTTGAACTACAGCCACATATTCAATTTACTGTGAAAGGTTTTAGGAACTGAATGGAAAAAATTAACCACATGTAATATAAAACATGACTCAATGCTTAGTAAAGGAACGAACTGACAAGCAGTAACCAAAACCACCAGAACCATCACTGAACACTGGCGTTGGTCACTCTCAGTACCGAATCCTGCAACAAGATATCAAAAACTGTACTAAACTTCTGAAAAATAACATCCAGTTCTCCTGGCCAGTCAATGATAGGCTCAGGACAAAAGACCAAAGACAGATGAGGCTGCTTAAAATGAATACTCAGAATAGAACACATAAAAGAAAACTCAAAAGGAAAGAGACGGCAGGTGGAAATGAAATTTCTAACAACATCCTTCCTCACCTCCAGGCAAGCCAAAAAGACTGCTAATGGAAACTGCCTATCTCCATATAAACTGCAGTAGAAATTTCTTGATTTGTCCAGATTAAAGGGCTAAACAAAAGAAGTGAAGAAAAACCCATGAAAGAGTCTCCATTCCTTATTTAATTGAAACAATGTTTTTGGAAGAATGTTCAAGATACCATCTTAAGAATTTTAGAATGCCATAAAATTGATAGCTCATTTTGAAAGAGTAAACAGAATTTTGCTTGTTGATATAAATTTTGATGTTGTTAGTACAGTATCCAAGCTAAGACTTCAAGATGACTCAAGAGATAGGCCTATTCAACTATTGCTAAAAAGCCACGTAAGCAGTAAAAGGTAGGATGAATAAAACAAGAAATTTGAGTCCCATGAAAGAAGCAGACTGTGACGTTCCATCATTTAGCAAACACTTACACTTAAATACTGTTGGGAGCCTGATGCTGTGCCTTATGGGGAAGCAAAGGTCTTCTACCCACATTTGCAAAACACTGTTTTACAAAGAAAGACACACTTAGTTCACTGGTACCTGTACACACTCACGTGACCCTGTGGGTCTCTATTTTTAATTCATAAGCCCCATTACATCACACTTTCGTAGGAGCAACAGCCTCACAAAAGAATCACATGATGAACCAGTGGGGCCCAAAGTCTAAGATGCTCCCTGATCACAGATAAAGCGTCTGGAAACCCTAACCTCAACCCCTTCAATGCACTAGGGTATTATTAGAAAATTATTGCTCTGGCATCCTAATTGATACCCTAGTCATGCTGCCCAACAGGGTAATTGAGGAGAGATCAGGATAAGAAAGCAATGACACAGCAAGACTGGTGGAGATCAGGCTGCAGTTTAACTCTTGCGTAAGAATTCAAAAAGCTCTCCTCACTCCTTAAGCCATTCTTCCATGGTGGTACCCTAGTGGTTCCAAATAATTAAGATATTTTCTGAGTTTCTGACTTCTCAGAAACTATCTCAGTCACTGAGAGACTATCTCAGAAGTCAGCAAAGCTAGCTCAGCCTGTTCTGGGGTTTCTGCGCAGTGCTCCCATTTTTATTTACAAAACAGACTGACCAGACACAACAGAACTGTCTGTCATTATAGGAAGGCACAAAAGAATTTTAAACACCTTTCATTCCCCATAACAGTCTGTTTCCAAGTCCTGTTGATTTTTGCTCCTGAATAGCTCGTAAATCTATCCGTTTTCTCCAACTCCACTGTTACTAACCTCAGTCACCATCGTCTCTCGGTTGGACTAACGCAAGAGACACTGAACCACTCTCCCCTGGTTTACTTCTGTCCCCGGCCCCACACCACCACTCCCATCCCTGCTCAATCTCCTCTCCACCCTGAAGCCCAGATGATCTTTTCAGGAAGCACATCTGATCACATGGCCCACCCACCCACACATCCCTGCCCCCCTCACAGTCTATAACGGCTTCCCACTGCCATTAGGGGAAAGATCTAAATGCTTACCAGGGTGGTCAAGGTCCTGCATGGTGTTGACCCTCCCCAGCTTCCCAGCCTTGTCCCACACCTGATGTCCGAGCTCCAGTCACTCTGGTCTTCCGGCAGTCCCTTGGTCACGCCATATTCCCTTATCTACGACTCCACTCCTACTCTTCTTCCCAATCTCAGCACAAACTTTACTTCCCTAGGGAGCCCTCCCGAACCTATGACCAGGTCAGCTCCCCTTACTATATGCTCTCTTATCATTGTTTGTACAGCTGTAAATTGGCATGTATTACGTGATTGTTGGCTTCATCTATGTGTCCTCCGTTGCCTGCAAGCTCTATGACAGAGACCATGTTGGTTTGAACTAGAGTGACCATTCATCCAGCTTGTCTGGGACAGTTCCAGTTTACACCTGCTGTCCCAGAGGAGGTAAGTAAGTAGCCTCCTTTGACTCTCAAAGTATCCAGTCGAACTAAAACTTATATGGCTTTTCTAGTTTTAGTTCATCACGGAATCCCCAGTAACTATTACTACTACTATAGCAACCATATAAAGTAGTCAGCAAATACTGAATTATTAATAAGTGTAAATCTTAGGACGGTATACATTAACTTTATATGTGTATATCTTTATATATATTTTATGTTGTATATAAATATACATTATATGTCTATATATTATTTGTATATATATCATTTATCTTCTATCTGTATATGTATATTCAAGAAAAAAATCAAGAGATCAACTAACCAAGTAGCTTTCCAATCTACCAAACTGCTAAACAGAGAGAACCTTCAAATATACAGCCAGCTCTTAACAGTCTCTGGCATTTAGAATCACCAAGCTTAGTTACCAAATATGCAATACTTCAGATAAACTCTAGAGAAGTACCATTGTGTTCATATTACTCCAAAATGGGTCACTGAAAAATTAACTGTTTCAATGAGGTCAGTGCCTCAAAGGCTGTAAGAAGAACATTTTGACCCAAATAATGGTATTAAAGTGGTTTCTCCACCACAGGAAGTTCAGTAAAAAATGCTATGTCTTAATAATTGCACTCAGTAAATGAAAGTGGTGTCTGTATATATGTTGTTATAGACAAGCAAGACTCACCAAATTCAACCATTGGTGGAGAGAAATGAAATTACATTTTCATTTATTAATCGGTTTTAATCAACATAAAGGGTCTTTGTTCAACAACTGCCTTTGAGAAAGGAAATATAAAATTAAGCACAGTTCATGAATCTGCTTTGGGTATTAGCCAATAGTTGATCATTAATTCCATCAAAGCAATAACATCTCAGGCAAACTATTTTCTAACTATAGCTCTGAAGTTCCCATCAATCAGATTAAAGAAGTAAGAGATCCGTAAGTTGTCAAAGACCAGAAAGTAACATCCAAGTGTTCCCCAGGTCAGGGTGTACTATGTCATCCTTAACATGGCTCCGGAGAGCTATAATGTACCACAGGAATTTTAAATAAAAGAAAAGTCAAGTAATAAAACCACCAACCAACATGACAGGTGAAATCATGTAACTTAAGAGAGAATCTGACCCAGCCAGAAATGCCTTCTTGGGAAGCTTCCCAAGAAAAGGCAGACCAACTAAAGAGTTGTTTTCCTTTGGGTTGAAAATTCTAAGCAATCTATGCAGCCAAGATAAGAATCTTCAACAGAGAACTAGACAGGAATTAATGTGTAAAACCATCTTCAGAAGGAAGCTGTGTCAGAATTTCCTTGCATTACTCATTTTACTGGCTTGTATTTTTTCCTGACTTTAATTACACATGGAAACAAACTAACTAATTGTGGTTTTGATTACAAATCCACAGGCTCACAGGGTTTTAAGTAAAAGAGCTCCATCTTTAAATCAGAATCCTGTTATTTACAGAAAAGTCTCATAGAGAATGGAGGCAAGAATTAAACCCCTTAGTAGATAGCATTTGCCTCGCTTTGCACCTGATACTTTTTTGTCTTACATGTTCTGCAAGAATTATCAACCTCATAAATCACGGCAAATCCAATCTAAAAATTAAGTGGGGCTGTTGCATATGGGTTCTTAGCCCAAGTTCTTAGCATGTGGGTTCAAGGATCTACCTATAAAGTTCCATAAATCTTATGATTATATGCACAAATTTATAATGGGCTAAATACATTTTTCTGGAAAAAGGATGCTTATTTTCAAATGATAAATGGTTCTTGATTCCCAAAGTTAAAAACGTTCTTATTATCAAATGAATTCCTCATTTTAAAAAAAGCTCTCAAAGAATGGTAAAATGAATCAATGGGTTTAAAAAATTAAGTTTGGTTCTGCTAACAGATACCTGGCACCCAAAATTTGCTTTCAAAGTAGGTTTTTACATACCTAGTCTACATGTAATGGACTAAATTATAACAGCTCTATATCCATTCTTCTAAAAATGCATTTTTCACTCACCACATAGTTATTGCATGACTATTATATACCATGCACATTTTAAGTACTAGAGTATCGTGAACAAAATTGACATTATTCCTGCCCTTACAGCACCTAGTGGAAAAGATGACAAGTAAATACACAGATGATTAAAATACAGGATCAGAACTGTTCTTAATCACTATGAAAGAAACCAAGAAGCCTGCAGATAGCTGTGATTTAGTATAACATCAGATAGTCAAGAAGACCTCATTCTTTTTTACTCTAGCCAAGAAAAAGAGAACAAATCTTTTAAAAATCATGTAGAAGACCATATAAAATACCTTTAAAATATCGAGTTACCATTAAAAATTTAGTTGAATTGTAAATGGTCATCAAAATATTAGTTATTTTAAAATTCTAGTTTCCTTCTAACCAAGAACAAAAAAATTACAAATGGGGAAGAAATAGAAAGGAGGTTAAGAAACATGAGATCAGTTATTTTTCTAATTTAAATTGGTTAGCTAAAAGGAAATTAAAAAGTCATAAAAAAATTATAAGACAAAATCATGTCACTTTATAGACTTGCTTTCTTGTAGTTTAAATAGAAAAAGCATGAAGAGGCATCAAATAATCCCTATAACATCTGTCTCCACAATATCCCAGAAAATGACAAGCTTTATTTGAAAACTAGATTCAGAACCAAGAGCAATGCACGTGTGCTGGAGAGGTGTGTGCTATCTATACCCTAGTGTGGTTGCACAGCAGAGCAGTTATCCCATAGCTTTTCAAATCAAAAGGACAGGATTCGGCAGGATGAAGTCTAAAACTGCATCCTGCTGCCTTTCCCCAAGACAGCCGACTCCCATCTCTTCCCTTACTTAGAGCTCCCTCCCTGAGGATGGTCTCTCTCCTCCACTCTGAGACCCTGCAGAGGCTCTTAAAAAGTAGAACAATAACAAAAAAAAATGTTGAAAGTATACATGTTAGCATCAAATAAAAAATCTTGCCCTCATAAATCACAAAAGCAAATCACATCTTGAAACCATCAACTCTTAATTGTACTTTCATATATAAACTTTCCAAAATTCAAGAAAAAAAAAAGAATCAACATAAGAATAATATCGAGTGCTAGTGTATATCATTTAAAGAGATTTAATCATAAAAATGTATTAAATTTTGGGCATGGAAGAATCATAGAAATAAAAGGTAAGTGTTAAAAAATGTGGGAAAAGATGGAGAAACCAGAATAAAAGAGGCCTCAACCCCAAAAGGCTACAAAAGATTTAAAGAGAGAGAAGAAAGAAGGTGACAAATCAAAGTATCAAAATTTATCAAGAAACAAAATATTATATTATCTGTGTAACAAATGCTTATGTATTTTTGGAACTTCAGAAAGATCATAGTTGGCTGTCCCATGAATGAAAGAGTTAAACTGTTCAGACAGCACATGTTCATTTAAACTGTTTAAATGGTTCAGACTACACGAGAGTGACCAATAAAATATAGGGGTACATCTGTCTCATGGATTCTCTCTTCTATTAAGACAAGAACAGAAATAAAATTTTAAAAAAATACCACCCTAGCTTATCCATGATGACTCTACATTTCTAAGAAAGGGACTTCCCAACATCAAGGAAACTGTTTACCTCTTCCTTCACTGTGGGAAAATTTGTGGTTAAATTAAAAAAAAATCACTATGGGTTATTGGATCAATGTAGTTCATAAAAATAATAATAGCAACAGCAATTCTTCTTCTTTCATAGGATAAAAGTATAAATTGTTGGGAATCAAGGCCTTAGATTTATATTTTTGGCTGAGTGCGCATATGTGCTTGTTTTCTGTCATTAAAGAAATTTCTACCATAATAGACACATTTTTTAAAAGTTAGAGTTACTTTATTGAATTCAATCTTTTTTATAAGCCAAGAATTTATTTTTCTTTAGGGAAATTAGATACTTTATGACACGTCCCACAAAACCCAGCAAACTATTTCACACCAAAATAATGATTAAAAGTAAACCACAGGGCTCAGTAATTGTCCGGGGAGGATTCTTCCTTTTCCAACCATCAACCTCAATTCCCAAAGTCTTGAGACAGACAGATACAGCCCCTGTTGCTGAAAGGATTTTTACTGGTAATGAAATGAGAACACTGCAAACAAACGTAGAGGTTTACGGAAAGAAGAAAAAGACAACGGAGTTCCTTGAGTATACGGTGTCAGAGCTAACACAGACCCAGCAAGAAGACGCCAGTGCATAAATGTGTTTGAACAGTCAGTGAATAAACGAGCAAAGATCAATGTGAGGTCTCCAAACACATAACTTCTTAAACTGGATTTCTGTATATTGAGCAGTTTTTTTCATTTCTTATGTTACATTTCAGAAACGTTATCATTCATGTCTGAGTAAAGTTTGGCTGGCAAAATGGAAGCTGCAGGAGAATATGGACCATGGCCTAGCACAGAGTAGGTGTCCACTAAGTGTTTAGAGAATTAATGATTAATAACGAAACAATACATGAATGAATGGTGAAAAATGAACGGATGGAGTTTCCTGGCACATCACCTCAATTTCCCTGGACTTGGCTTGCCAGGGTTTCTCAACTGAGGCATGACTGACATTTTGGGCTGGCTTTGTTGCAGAGGGTGTCCCGTGCATTCCAGAATGTTCAGCAGCATCCCTTTCCTGTACACAGTAGGTGCCAATAACACCCTGTCCTCCCAATTGTAAACACCAAAAACATCTCTTCCGACATAGCCAAATGCCTCCTGGGAGCTAAAATCATCCCCAAGCGAAAACCACCGCTCCAGGAAAATCTCTGCATTACTTAAGCCTCGTTTTCTCATATGAAAAATGTATGTAACACTACTGTCCTTAAGTAATGGTTGTAATCATTAAATTATAAAAACGGCAATAACAAACAATACTAACAATGATAAGGCCCATATGCAGTGAGTGTCCATTACATGCCGGGCATGGAACAGAGGCCTTAAAGAACTTGATTCTCTCCAGTCCTCACAACAATCGCATGGAGCTCGGCACTCTTATTCTGGCCATAAGCACGCAAATAGCAGTTGTCACAGCCAAGATTCAAACTGAAGCCATCTGATTCCAAGGCCCCAACCTCTACATACTCCACAGCCAACATCCCAATGCAGTTTGTCACCCTGTGGGCCTTGGACAAGAATTTGTCTCCCTCCAACATTTTTCACAAGTTTCTATTCCCAGAATCATCAGAGTTAGTTTAGGTATGTCTTCCTACTGCATGAAATCTGGAATCTTAAAATCCCCATGTGGACTATATCACAGGGGCCTCTTCCAACCTTATAATCAATGACTTCCTCCTGCCTTGGTATATGCTGTCAATGCTTGACATCCCATAATATCTATTGGCATCAATGCTTTCTGTATTCAACTGTAAGTTCCTACAGATCAGAGACCGTAAATGAAGTACTCATTACATGTTTCTGGGTGATGATGGTGAGCTTGGATAGTAAGAAAAATATATTGTTATTGATTTGATATTGTCACAGTTTATAATGAAAAGGCCACATTCAGAATTTTAGAAAGGTTTAAAACAGCTGAACTTCAGTTGAAGTTGAATAATTTTATTTTTTCAATACGAAACTCTTTTTTCTACAGGATTTCAAGGATCTTATAAGATTAGTCTATAATCTTCATGGTAACAGTATATGAGGAGAATTTAAAGGTTAAAAAACAAAATCAAGTTATACAGGAAAAAGACCAGACCACAGAGAGAAATTGTTACTACCCAAATTTCCTTTGTTAACTCTTTTTTTCTATGATGATAGCTTTCTATAATTCATACATGTGAATATTTACTTAAGGTCTCCTTTGGTAGAATAAATCCTAACTTGTAGGCTATAACTGCCCCTTTTCTGGTTCAGTTACTTTCTCTAAGCACATTGTTTCCCAATAATAAAGAAGTATTTTTCAAATACTATTTGAGATTCCCTCAGTCCTAGAGAAGGCCCATTTCAAAATCTAGTTCTTTACTAGAACTTTTCTTCTTTTTATTCTTCTAGTTCTTTTTATTAAATGACAAGAATAATACCCATTTTTTTAAATGAAAGAGAAGAAGGAACTAATCAAGGCCACCAAGACCCACCATAAAAAAATAGAGAGAGACACAAGGACTACTTCACACACACTAGGATGGCTATAATCAAAAAAACTGAGAATAACAAGTGTTGGCAAGGATGTGGAGAAATGGGAAGTGGCACCCCAGCACACTTCTCGTGGGAATGTCAAATGGTTCAGCCGCTGCAGCCTATAGTGTGGCAGTCCCTCAGAAGGTTAGACACAGAGCTACCCCGCCACCCAGCAACTCCACTCTTTGGCATATACCTGAGAGAACTGAAAACACGTGTTCACACAAAAACTTGTACAAGAATGTTCATAGCAGTGTTATTCGTAATAGCCAAAAAGTGGAAGCAACTCAAATTATCCATCAACTGGGGAATGAATAAACAAAATGTAGTATATCCACACACGGGAATGTTACTTGGCTATAAAAAGGAATGCAGTGTTGTTACAGGCTACTACGAGGCTGAGCCTTGAAAATATTCTGCTGAGCAAAAGAAGCCAGACACAAAAGGCCACATGATGTACAGCCTCGTTTATATGAAATGTCCAGCAGGTAAACCCCTAAAGACGGAAAGTAGATTAATGGTTGCCAGAGAGTTAATAGGAGGGGGAGCTGGGACTAACTGCTGATAGCTTCGGAGCCTCTTCTTGGCGCAGTGGAAATCTTTTGGAATTAGATAGTGGTGTTGGCTACACAACATAGTGAATATAACTAAAAACCACTGAAGTATATACTTTAAAAGGATGAATTTCATGTGTGTGAATTACATCTCATTTTAAAACTAATGCTAATAGAAAAAGTTAGAGACCGGAAAAGAAAAACACTAAACTTATAGACATCCAGTTAGTTCCTCACCCCCCTACAACCACACAACACCATACAGTGGTCTCAGCAGAGGTTTCTTCCGTGAAAAATCTCCTTGCTCATTTAAGTGACACAAATAAGGAAAACGAGAAGCCAGGGCTGGAAAACGTAAACAATTAGGAACAGTTTACCCTGGGAGCATACTAAGGAGAATACATCAGAGAGCAAAGAACTATTAATACAAGAAAATAATAGTGAATTTTTGACCAAAGAAATAATAAGACAGTGAAAGAAACTGATGAGAGGGAGGGAGTGTTTGACCTAGGGAAGGAAGGCAAGATAAAGGCTAAATTGCTATTATTGCTTTGCTCATTTTTGGTATTTAAGTCTGTCTGTGTAAATAAATGGACACGGCATCCTAGGGGCAGAGAGTATCATAAATTAGACAAAAAAAAACAGAAAAGAGCAAGGTGACAAGTGCATAATTCAGAAAAATAAGAACGGAAGCAAAGGAAATAAATGCACAATTTTCTATCAAGTCACTTCCCAGTTATTTCCTCTTTCCAACACTCCACAACTATTTCCTGCTAAGCTTCTTCCTTCCTCCCTGCATTTCTTCCTTTATACTGTTCTCCCTCCTGCATTCACACACCATTCTTCCTCCCTGGAGTACCAAACCATTCGCAACTCTGCCTCTCTCTATGCAGACTCCCAGGGATGAACCTTGCACCCGACAACCTCCTCTGTTTCCACAAATATTGCCCAGATATTTTCTATTACCATCTTAATCATGCATTCATTTATTCACTTGCTCCCTCAACAAGTTGAGTGCGGCAGGGACTACATGAACATACGATGGTAATCCAAATCTGACACTATCTCTGCTGCATCAGAACCTACAGTCCAGGGTGAGACATAGAATTGACCAAATGTTCACACAAATAAATGTAAAATAACAAGTAACTTAAATAATTAAGTACCAGGCAAAATTAAGATGAAGTACTAGGACCTATGAGAGTATTAACAAGGGGAGGAATAGGAGAATGAAAGGGTGGAAGGGGAGGTAGAAAAAGATCAGACAACTCCAAGAAGAAAAAAACAGCACGTGCAAATGCCCTGTGCAGGGAAGGAGCACGATGCATCCGAAGGCATAAATGAAGTCCATTGTCGGTGCATCACAGGAAGCACGTGGGGAGGCAATGTGGGACCCCAGAGAGGCTGGCAAAGGCCAGACCATGTGGGGCCTTCACAGAAACACAGGGAGAAGGGTCAGAGGGCTGTTGCGATAACACAGTGACGATAGCAGCTGGGCGATAAAAACAGCAGCCAACATACTGAGATGCAGATGTATATTCAAATCATAAGAAAAACGATAATAACCAGCACCATAATAATAGCAGAGTATCATTTGCTGAATGCTTTTTAGATGCCAAGAACCATGCTGTGTATTTTAAATGTATTATCGTTTTTCCTCGCAACAACTCTGAGTGATACACTGTATGATCCCCATTTTGCAGCTGAGGAAACCAAGACTCAGGGGAGGTTAAGCAACTTAAGTTAATTGGCTGAGACCATGCAGCTGGCATATGTATATAACAGGAATTGAATAAAGTCTACCTGCCTGGCTTCCAACACAGTTTCCTTACCATAAAAACAAGAACATCAGCTACTACGGAGCCAGGAATTGTGCTAGGCCCATTTCTATCAACTGGGCATTTAATCCCCCCAACAACCATGCGATGTGGGGGGCATTATTCCCACTTTACAGATGGGGAGACAGAGGCAGAGTCAGGTCAGCTGAGGGCCTAAGCTGGGCACACAGATATTCCCAGCCCGGAAAGTCACAGAGAACTGGGATCCAGACCCACTGAAGCAAACAAAGTTCTAGATGGTTTTTCTCCTCTTCGATTTGGATGCTGATTAATTAAAAACTAAAACTGAGTCACCACTTTATCTGTGATCAGTTTAAAGCCCTCTGTAAAAATCTAAAATGTATGTTGCTTCTGCAATCAATATTCGTATTTTTATTGTAATCTCTGACCCACAGCGTTGGAGGCCCAGATTTGTATCGCTGTGTGTATCATGCCAGTGACAGTTCATAAAGATAATCTGTTTCTGATGAAAAATATCAAGTATTTCCACCAAAATGAGCAGAAGAAATGACTCTGATAATCGAGTCATTTATGGGGAGTGATATTATTTTTCACAAAATGTATAGTGAAAGTATCAGCATGCCAAATATCAAGACTGACAAATGTTGCTTTCAACCAAACTGGACAATATTAGACTACAAGAATTCAAGAAAACAAAAAAAAAGTGAACTAGGCTCCCCAAATTCTTAATTATGCCACCATCATACCTATCCTCCTTCAAAACTCTAATGCAACAAGATTTTATTATTGTGATTATTATTTCTCCCACTGAGTCCACTAAAATAGAAAACCTTTTCTGTTTGGCCAAAAGAATCCTTTCTTTTTTCTGTAATCTATTCATTCTTTCCTCAAACTTATTTAATGATGATCTTTAGTAAGATATTATACTAAATCTTCATTTATATGATTTGTAGATATTTCCATCCAGGCAAAAAATACCTCTCTGAATATGTACAATCTGGGAATACAGATTTTAAAAAGTCAAAACTACTTGGGCACAAACAGTGGTATTTTAGGTTTCCTGTATCACCCCAACCTTTAGCAACTGGGGCAGGTGTAATATAATTTTCCATTTATACGTGGCATTATTGGTTTGAAGAAGGCCAAATAATTAGAGGTGTACCCTTTGAACTAAAATACAGTGCAAATCCCTGCATACTGCTATTCAAAATAATTTGTAAAAAATTTGCAAAAAATCAGGAAGATTTTTCTCTTTGCTGATGCCTTTAGCTTATGTTGGAGTCAGAAAACCTACACTAAAAATCTCCTATAAAATAGGTATGGTTTCTGCAACCTTTGCCATATAAATGTGGTCTTGGTGCTTCTGCTTTAACGACTTAACTCCTACATATCACTTGTTTGTGGCATTTGCCCAACTATTTTGAAATGTTTAGTTTTTTGTCAAGGCAACAGAACTGGCCTAAGTAACAACTCAGCCCTTCCCAGGTTTTGTTTCGCGGCTATCCTAAAAAGATGTAATCGTAAGCTTCGCAAACTGCAGTGCATCCAAGGGGGCATTAAAGGCTTTACCACCTGCAAAACTATTTCAGCAGATTCCTCATAGGCACTAAAAGAAGAAAAATTGTTTCCGATTAGATTCCCTTTTCCAAGCAAAAAAGGATAAATGTATTCCTCAAATGAAAAGAAAGTAAATCCAATCTTTAAAAATAACAAAAAATTAAAACTGTGCTTCCTAACAATGGATTTTATTTGATTTATGATGTAAAGGACCCTGTTTTATATAAACTGGTATAGTATAAACAAAATAAACAAACATAAAGAGGAATCACAGATAATCTAAAAATATATATTATATACTTACAACTTTTAAATATGTATACTTGGAATAAGATTGATTTAATATATATTAGCTACGCATGAGAAAAACTGTAGACACATTTAAATTTTGTGAATAGCTTCATTTTTATATGATGTAAGAAAATTCATTATTTTTTAAAAACCAGATGTGATCTTCCTGTAATATCCAGAGTAATCACATAATTTTCTGTTTTATAAAAAGTGGAAGTGTTCTGTATTAGGCTCTCTTAAAAAGAGGCAAATATTAATTTTAATGCATGTTCCATGACATCTATCAAAATATACCAAACTTTGCAAATGAAAATATAATACATTACTTGGAAAAAAAGAAAAATTCTTATAGAAAATCTATTTACAACAGCATCAAAAAATTCAAATACCCAGGAATAAATCGAACAAAACATGAGCTAACCATTCCCCTGTGAAGAGTAAGACATGCACAGAGATGTTCAGGGCAGCTGTGCTCCTCAGACCCCAAATGGGAAAGTCCCAAATGCCCACCACAAAGAGTCGAAACATGAAATAAACTGTGATAGATTCATACACAGCCTACTACATCCAAGCACAGACGACTGCTTGGAGCTGCAACACGAATGCTTCTCACAGATACACTATCAACCAAAGAAGCCAGTCACAAAAGAACAAATACTGTTTGATTCTATTTCCATGGAGTTCAAGAACAGGCAAAACTAAGAGTGACTGAGGTCAGACTAGTAGTTTCTTTGGGGAGGTGCTTTGTGGCTAAGAGGGGCACAAGCAAACCTTCTAAACTGCTGGAAATGTTCTACTCCTTGGTCCAGGCAGCAGCGGCACGGGTGTGTATGCATGCACAAAGATACTAACGAATCACAAATGCAAAGCAGCCTGGGTGAAATCGCTATTTTTTTTAAATGTCTGTGAATTTTCATGTTTCTCCATCACCCTGATAACCAAGCCACCACAACTAAAATGCCAGCCAAAGACATTAAGACTTGATTCTCCATCAGCTTAGCTTGCCATTAAGGCACAAGAAGGGAGGTACACAAAGTTTACAGCCCAGTTCATAGAATTATCAGGTCATCTTTATAGACGTCTATTTGGAAAAGGCACAAAGTCAAACAACACAAGGCCACCTGACGTTTTGTAAAAACAAAAAACAATGCTTTAATAAGGGGTCACGTTCGTGATAAAGGGCCTGATGCCCGGCTTTGTCCGGGTACAATAACACCACACCCTATTTAATTAAGCAAAGCAATCACAAATAGCCACTTGTAAAATGTGAAGAAATGTAAAGAATTATACAGTGCATCTTTTTGCAGAAAAAATTATAGAATGTGGAAAGAGCAGATTCCCTCAGGGATCCTCCAAAGTGGGGTTCAGTTGCTCAAGGCCACAAGTTGCAGAGACTCTATAGAAAAGAAACAAGGAGTGGCAAGAGGTGACCAGGTCACTGCCTCCTACACACTTCATGTATCCAGGGTGACATGGGTGGGACAATGTGCACCTTGTGAATTGCCCGAATCCCAGTCGAACAAAATGATGCAAGACTCAGATGGCATTCCCATCCCATCTGAGGAGGTGTCTCCCTAACCACAGCCAGAAAATACACAAACCGTCTGCTTAAGATACAGCACAGTTTAAACAAGGACGCGGTGTCTATGCACCAGGGTGGACACCAAAATGACATAAACTAAAGAGCATTTTAGTACTGACTTACAGTACTCAGTACTCAGTTAGTACTGAGCTAACTGAAGTTCGTTATTTGGAACCCAGTACTGAGATTCAGTTCTAACACTATGTGACATTAGGCTCGTGTTGTCAAGCGTATAGGAAAAATGGTGTTCTGGCCCATAACTGGGTTTTTAAATATATACTTTATATGCATTATGCATTATACCAGTGGTTCTCAACAGGGCTAATTTTGTCACCCAAGGAACATGTAGCAGTGTCTGAGACATTCAGCACAAGTTGAGGACAGGGGTACATGCTGCTTGCACCTAAACGGTAGAGCCAGAGACACTCTGTACCTACAATGCACAGGACAGCCACGCACGACAAAGAACTATCCGACCCAAAATGACAACAAAGCCAAGGTTAAGAAATCCTACATTATCACATGGTTAGCCATAATGCAAAGATTCCAAGAGATAAGTCAACAAATTAGAAAAGCTAAAGACTTTACCTCATAAGCAAGACGAAATTATAAAGTAATAAATAAAAGCAAAACGAAACACAAGGAACTCTTTAACCTTCCTCTTCAACTATCACACAGGGTAAAGACTTTTCACACACAAAAAAAAATGTAGTTAAAATATGCAGCACTATTTGCTTTAGTGTGGGGGGGAGGAAAACTATAAATAAGCTAAATCAACCAATAAAGGATTTTGTGAATAAACTGTGATAAAACTATACTATAAAATATGCCGTGGCCATTAAAAACAATGATTTTGAGCTAAATGTACTGATTTGGAGAAATGCCCATAAAATAATGCCAGGGAAATAAAGTTATAAGATATTGTACATAGCATGAGTCCACTTTTATAAAATTTTAACAAATAAATTTCTCTAGATACAGATATTGTGTGCATAGGTAGGGGAAAGGATCGTCGATACAAACCAAACTGGTCATGTTGATTTCTTTGGAAGGTGAGGAGGAAAAGTAACTTTTTATTTATATAGTATTATCATTCTTTCAGATTTGAAAGATCCTATAAAGCCAGTCTGAGCTTAAGACGGGAGGGAGGGAAAAGAAAAAAGGCAGGAGATGAGGGGAAGAGAAGAAAGCATCACTGTAACAGCAGCTGGGGAAGCTTGAGTCTGCCGTTCCTGTTTTTACCAGCGAGTGTTGCTGTTGACCAATTTAATGGATAAAAGCAGTGAAATAAAATTGGAGAAAGCAACTCCAAACATCTGGCGCTGTGTTCACTGCCAGGCCCCTTCAGCCAGCAATGTACAGCTTGGTTGAACTGGCTTGTTTTGCTTCTCTGATCTACTCACCCTCGAAAATTCTGCATCAGATAGTGACGGAATCAATACAGTCATATCTCTCTTCAGAAACAGAAACGCCGACTGCGCTAGATGACAGCCTCACTTCTGGCAAGTGTAGATAAGGGTTCGGCGCATCCATCTCTCCTTCCAGAAGCAACTCTCAGAGCACAGCAACTTCCTTACCCAAGTCTCATTACCAGAAAATTCCTCTGTTCCACCAGTCCTGCAAACGAAGGCTTCCCTCTACTGCTGTTCACTATTATTCAAAGCATGAAACTACATTTTCCAAGTTCTACCGCATGAATGAAACAGGTCCAGCACAAAACCCACAGGCATCTCTAATAATGCCTCACAGGTGCATACTTCCACGTGTGTACATCAATGTCATGCAGTGTGTGTAGCTTTGAAAAACGCACAACTGCTGCGTTCCAGTATTTTGCTCCCACTTGCATTCGACACCACTAGTCCTCTCTTGAAAAACAACAGACTAAGATTTTAAAAATAACACATAAAAAGTTGAGCTACTTTTAACTTTCAAATACCCAAGATTTTTATATTTTGCATAAGTCACTCCATTCTGGAGACGAAAGAGATAGCCCCTCGGGTCTTTCTATAGGCAGGCATTTTCTTACAGCTCACACATAAAGAATTGCAACACATGATTTGTTTTTGCTTGCAAAATAATGATTTAGTACCATACTATTCATCCAGTACTAGTAAAATGAACTAAGAAACATGCATTTATCTTTTCTAAGTTATGACACTCAAACCACCACCACCACCACCACCACCACCCTGTTAAGAAGAAAACAACTCGGAGAGCTCTTCAGTGGTTGCAGAGTTTTCTTTCATCCTGGAGTTGAATCACAGTTGCAGAGGCCAATTTCACAATCCCCTCAGGGACTACAAGGACTGGCGCCAATCACAGCATTTCCCCTGATTAGCAAACTGGCTTGAGACCCATCAAAAACTTTCGCATTTGAAATTTAACACATCTATATTTAGAACATGACTTGTAAGACAACATTTGCTGCAATGCAAAACAGCAAAAGAAAAAAGGGCACTGGGGCTATATTTATTCCTATAGAAAGACAGAGATCCTAACTCCAGGATCTCAAACAGAACAGAAAACCTAGAGATTAGGGACTCTAATAAATAGTTAGTGTAGGGCCCGCAGAGCAACCCCATCCACAGTGTATCGTTATGGGAGGCATTCGGGATTAAGAAGTTTAATATTTTAAACCTATAAATATTGTAGCCAGAAAGTTAGTATATATGCATGAGGGCTGGGCCTGGTATAAGAAATTAGAGAGTGAAAGAAACGTGGTCTGAATTCCACGCCCGGACTGAAAAGGAGGTGGCTGGCTGCTCCTCAGCTCCAGCCTTTCATTCTCTGGACAGACTAGCAGCTCAGAGTTTCCAGATTTTCCAGTTTTCCAAGAGAAGCTAGAACTAAGGATTTTTTGTGTGTGAAAGTTCCCAGTTTTTTTTAAAAAGTTGATCATGATTTCATATTTTGTCAAAACAAAAGAAGAAACTGTCGGTTCATCTGGATGTGTCTATGGACCACATTCAGCCTGTGGGTTGGGGATTTGCAAGTTCAAGTAAGATGTTCAAATATTCAATGAAGTGGTTAAATTAGTACCAGGAGACAAACACAAAAAATTTTTTAATTGTGCTAAAAAACCCACATCACATAAAATGTATCATCTTAACCATTTATAAGCATCCAGTTCAGTGATGATAAGTACATTCTCATTGCTGTACAACACATATCCAGAACTTTTTCATCTTGCAACACTGAAACTATATCCATTAAATACTGTTCCCCTTTTCTCCCTATCCCAGGCCCTGGCAACCACCATTCTACTTTCTGTCTCTATGAGTTTGACTACCCTACATACCTCATGTAAGTGGAATCATACAGTATTTATCTTTTTGTCACCAGCTTCTTTTAACATAATGGCCTCAAGGTTCATCCATGTTGTAGCTTGTGACAGGATTTCCTTCCTTTTTACTGCTGAATAATACTGCATTGTATGTACATAGCACGTTTTGTTTACCCATTCATCCAGTGATGGACATTTAGGTTGCTTCCACCTCGTGGTTATTGTGAATAGCACTGTTAAGAACAAGCATGGATGTGCATATACCTCTATGAGACCCTGCTTTTAACTCTTTTGGATATATACCCAGAAGTGGGATTGCTGGATCATATGGTTCTATTTTTAATTTCTGAGGAAACTCCATATTGCTTTCCATAGCTATTATACCACTTTATAATCCCCGCAACAGTGTACAGGGTTCCAATTTCTCCACAACCTCACCAACACTTGTTATATTTTTTAAATAGCCATCCTAAAGGGTAGGAGGTGATACTTCACTGTGGTTTTGGTTTGCATTTCTCTGATGATTAGTGATGATGAACATTTTTTCATGCATTCGTTGACCACTTGTATATCATCTTTGGAGAAATGTTATTCATGTTTTTACCCATGTTTTAAATCAGATTATTTGATTTTTTGTTGTTGAGTTGTAGGAGTTCTTTCTATATTGTGGATATTAACCCCTTGTCAGGTATATGATTTGCAATTATTTTCTACCATCCCACAATGTGTCATTTGATGCACAAAAGTTTTTAAGTTTGTCTATTTTTTCTTTTATCACCTGAGCTTTTAGTGTCATACCTAAGAAATCATTGCCAAGTCTAATATCATGAATTTTTTCCCCTATGTTTTCTTCTGGGAGTTTTATAGCTTTGGGTCTTACACTTAGGTCTTTAATTTATTTTGAGTTAATTTTTATGTATGGTGTAAAATAAGGTCCAACTTCATTCCTTTGCATGTAGATATCCTATTTTGCCATTTTTGATGAGACTGTCCTTCCCCAGTGAATCTTCCTGGCACCTTTGTCAAAGATCACTGGACTATATATGTGAGGGTTCATTTCTGGGCTCTCTATTCTATTCCAGTGGTCTATTTGTGCATCTTTATGTCAGTACCACACTGCTTTGATTACTGTAGCTTTGTAATATGTTTTGAAATCAGAACGTATGAGTCCTTCAAATTTGTTCTTTTTCAAAACTGTTTTGGTTATTTGGGTAAATGCAAATTTTTGGTGAAAAACCTCTGGGTCAAGTTTTCCCAAGATTCAAGGTGGTAAATGCTCTCTTTTCAATCCTCTACCATTACTAGTATTGTAGAGGCACTAACTTCAGAACATCTTACAGACATAACACAACTTCCAAGAAATTTCAAACTTAACATTAGGTAAAACAGACTCGAAGTATCCTTGCTTTGCTAGTGGAGTGAATGGTGGTTAAAAGCACAGGTCTCAAAGTGAAAGACATCTGGGTTCAAGTTTTGGCTCCACCACTTCCTTTCTACGTATTTAATCTAAGTTTTCTCATCTTTGAAACGGAGGCAAGGGCAGCACCTCCTTCACAGGGCTGCCGTGATGAATAAACACAACAACACAAATAAAGCACTTGGCACAATGCTCACCCAACACACAGTGGGCACTTAGTAGCTGCTGGCTACTGCTATCATCTGTGGTTTTTATGTTTTTCAACATTAACTATTTTATCAGTGGTGTAATTTTTTCGATTAAAATGTTATGTCAGATACTTAGGAGATCCATGTGGAAACAGGTATCTGTTATTTATTAAAGCATGAAGCTCAAGGTCAGAAGCAAGGAGCAGTCATACTGAGCTCAGTAAGAAGAAAAAAGAAGTAAAGAGTAATTTATACTATCTTAATGAAACCTCAGATTTGCTCCTCCAAAAGGCATGTTGAATGGAAAACCACTGACCAGATACAGACTTAATTTAAACCTTTATACATTCAAAACCAAAATACCAACCAGCTAAAAGAAAGAGAATCCCTCAATTCGGTCTAGTCTAGCCTATACTACTAAGAAATGGAGAGGTGCTTGAAAACAAATCTTTTAGAAGTTAAATCTTGATCTAATCTTTTATTCATTAAAAGGCCAATTTCACACATAAGTGCTAACATGTGTATATAAAAGAAAACTATCAGGTAAATTGTGTCATGAGTCTTAACTATTTATATCTGGGTCCATTCTCACTGACTTTAGGAACTACCCTGATTTTCCTCGAGGATCTACACCTCCTTTGGCAAAGCTCACTCCACCACAGACTCTAGGAGTAGAACATGGTGCCCATGTCCATGCTAATCAGCCTAAACCCATTACTTCATGTCCTTCCTATTCTGAAAGAGCTTCCGGAAATATAGTTCTGTCTCTGTCTCTGTCTCTGTCTCTGTCTCTTTCACTCTATCACTCTCTCGCTCTGTCTCTCAATGTGGAGGAAGGAATAAGGAGCCCTAGGAGTATTTGGCAGACATTCTAACATCATGAAGTAGAACCATCAACAGTCTAAAGGTGACATGACACCATGAAGACAGAGTAGATTGGATCAGAAACCAAGTACATGATAATAACTCTAGGTTTGTGGGTCATACCAACCCTTGAAGTTCAAACCAAATCCAAAAGGACCTGGATTTTTCACCTAAAGGAACCAATAAATCTCCTTTGTTGGTTCAGTTGGACTTTCTGTCATATACAACTGAATGGATTTTTACCTGATACACCAATCAAACTCTGATTCTAAAACAAAACTTTTAAAATAACACATATTTCCAAGGATGCATGCCCCAGACGTATATATTTGGGGCTCTGGCCCTAAATATTTGGCCTTCAAAAGGATAAGACCATACAAGCAAACATACATATAAGGCTTCCACAGTCTTATACGAAACTCAGTATTAATGTTACCCAAGGATTGTCACCAATCATATCAATGCCACCCAAAAGAACTTGAAAATTTGACTCCTGGGACAGTAAACATTTTCTAGATATATTTCCTTTCCTCCCTCAAGTAAGCCAAAGCTATTTAATCTGTACTAAAAAGGTATACATTCATTTTTCAATGCTAACTAAAATGAAGGAACTCTTAATATCTGACATAACATTAGGAAGACCTTAGACTTCAAAAGCTTCTTTCTTCTAAGGAACCTAGGAAATTTATACTCATTTATTGTCAACATTCTCATAAAGTATATAGAAGCAGGTATTCACACTCCTAAAGGTGGCAAGATAAAGCCACTGACAAAGGTCACCAGGCACTGGGCAGTTGCAGAATGAAGCCAGAATCTCAGGGAGTCCTTGTTCTATTAAATATTTTGAAAATAAATCATGCCTCAAATCCATGTTTGAGGTGGAGCAAAAACAGAATAAAATGATCCTCTTGCTGGGTGTTTTCCCAAGTGCACACAGGCAGACATTCTCCCTTCAACTCTTCTCCTCCTCCGAAAAAAGGCAGGAGAACTCTGTAGTTGAAAAAAAGTCTGAAAAACGCTGGACAAAGATATACAAGTTTGCTGACTGATAGTTTAGAACCATCCATATGCTGATGCACATTACGATTGCTGAGAAAGGTAACTGAGTAAACACAAATACACGTAAAGAAGTCAGAACAGGGCCTGGTGCACACACAGGTGCTCAGTCTACGTTACTGAGGCAACAGCACACGCGACCCTGGTGTCTGGAGCCAGACTGCTTGGTTGGGGCCCCAGCTCTGCATCGCAGTAGCAGTATGACCTTGCTTTACCTGTGACCTGGGGCTGACAACAACCCCTACCTTTTAGTGCTGATACATATAAAGTACTTCAGGTGCACACAGGAAGCACTCAGTGTTACGTGCTGTAGTACTTTTGTTGTTGTTCTCAAATGGATGTTAGAATGTCCAGCTTCCTAAATGTATTTGATCTCAGAACCTTTTTTATTTTTCATAAAGCCTCCTATGGCATTAATTATTACCCAGATGACCTCTGAACTCTAGTTCTCACATTATTAATATACATATTTAATATCCCTCCTCCTCCTTTCTCCAGGGTAAAAATCACCCTGGATGTGTCCACCTGTCTGTCTCTTTTTCTCTAACCCAATCCTCCCACCTTTCACCTCTCAGGACCCCTTGACCATTCAACAGATGGGCATGGTCTCAGGCAGAAGGCCACGCTGGGTTTCCCAAGGATTAACTTTCCCATGTGATATTTCTCTCTCACTCAAAACTTCAACTCATGAAAAATAAGGAAAGACAAGCTTCAGGTTACTGGAGCCTAAATGACTAAGAAAAAAAAATGGTTATGAAGTGATCTAGCAAAAAAACAAAACAAGAGCCAGTAATAAGGTGGACTTTAGTCAGAGTGTAGAGCTGCTGTTAGATGCTTGAATTTGGGCAACCAAGAGATCGGAGTTCCTTGAGATAATTATCTGTAAAACCGACATGAAAGATAGAACATAGCTCATGAGGTTGCTCTGATCTAAATGAAATAATGCATGGAAGGTTAGCAGAGTGCCCTGCACACAGGAAGCATCAATAAATGCTAGTTACTGCTATTAAAATGCTGCTGCTGCTGCTGCTGCTGTTATTTCAGGACGCAGCTGCCCGAGCACGCCATGACTCACTGCTACACGCAGCCTGCCTGCGCAGCCCTCGGGAGGAATGTGCAACCCCTCACAGGACAACGTGGAGTATGCTCAGCACCACAGAGATCAGCCCAGCTCCCAGCCAAAAACTCCTCCACCGGTAAAAGATTTCGTGGAAGAGACAGCAGAAAGATAATCACTTCTAGCTACTAAATATATATATATATAATCTCCAACCACAGCTCTTTGACAAAGATGCCCGGCTCTCACTCACATTAACCAGCCCAAACAAACAAAAGCCAGTGAGGTGCTGGAGCCCACAGTCCTCGCGATCTTTCCAGACTGGGACATGGGGTCCTCGAGATCTACCTGGGGGGTCCCCAGTGAAACACAAACCCTGGACTTACTTGACACCTAAGAAGAAATCACCATAAAATTTCTTCACTTCACAACACTTAAAGCATCATTTTCCTATGTTAAGAAGTCCTTTATAAAGAAGAATCTGCTTCTAAAATCGTTGTCTGGGTAAATACTGTGTTTCCCCGAAAATAAGACAGGGTCTTATATTTATTTTTCCTCAAGAAGACACCCTAGGGTTATTTTCAGGGGATGTGTTATTTTTTTTAAGTATGGCACAACAATCTACATTTATTCAAATATAGTTAAGTCGTCTTCTTCTGGAGCATCATCATCACTCTCCAAACCCCGAATTCCATCCTGAATTTCTTGCGACTCTATTTCCTTTAGAACCACTGGCCCCAATCTCTCATGTCGAGCCATAGAGCTCTCATAGGACAGATGAGAAGGGCTGCTCGTCTTCTTTACCGCTCTGTGAAGAAATGCATGGGTTGTGCAGATACGCTGCGTAGCCACGCCCGTCACTAGGTCTTATTTTCAGGGTAGGGCTTATATGGCACAAATGCTTGGAAATCCTGCTAGGGCTTATTTTATGGGTAGGTATTATTTTCAGGGAAACACGGAATATCTTTAGGGAGTAGCCATCCAAGTCACCAAGAAAATTCCTAATCTCTAATAATCCAATTAGTTATTTGCCATGGATTAAAGGGAAGGCTAATTTGCTAGTTCAGCTTCCTCAACAAAGGAAATTATCTAATATGGGGAGTAGGGAGAGAATTGATCTTTCAGGAACACTTTCAGGTAAAAACTCTGCATTTTTCAAAATCCATGAAAGCCTCTAGCTTCGTAACTGTTTTCTATACTAAAAGATCTCAAAATCTTTGCCACTAAACACTGAGGGGGTCGTTACTACCTGTTTTGAGATCACGGAGAATCCTCAAAATGATTTCTCAAAGAACTCTGATGACTCCCTTCTCTTACCCCAAAAAGTAGCCTCTGTAAACTTTAGAAATGTTTGCACTAAATTCTGGGATTTATAACAAGAAGTAATAAATTGCTGAAAAGCATTGATTACAACATCCACTAGCAAATAAAGCTACGGTTCATCCTGAGAAAAGAATAAACAGCATGTTGTTCCTTCCTGGAGATTTGCTACGGAGAATAGTGGGCATTTAAAACAAAACAAAACAAAGCAAAACACAACTCTTCCCCCATGGCCCTTTTCATACACACCACAAAGGAAAAGATGGAATTGTGATTATCAATAAAATTAACAAAAGCCTTTTTTATCAGCAATAAAAAACATAAGCCATTACAATAACTCTTAAAATAGTTTTCTTTAATGTATCTGAAGGAGGCCGGGTGTGGTGGCTCACGCCTGTAATCCTAGCACTCTGGGAGGCAGAGGCAGGAGAATCGCTCAAGGTCAGGAGTTCGAAACCAGCCTGAGCAAGAGTGAGACCCCGTCTCTACTTAAAATAGAAAGAAATTAACTGGCCAACTAAAAATATATAGAAAAAATTAGCCGGGCATGGTGGCGCATGCCTGTAGCCCCAGCTACTCGGGAGGCCGAGGCAGGAGGATCGCTTGAGCCCAGGAGTTTTGAGGTTGCTGTGAGCTAGGCTGACACCATGGCACTCTAGCCCGGGCAACAGAGTGAGACTGTCTAAAAAAAAAAAAAAAAAAAAAAAAAAAAATATATATATATATATATATATATATATCTGAAGGAGAGGGAGGAGGAAGAGAGAGAGTCAAGAGGAAAGTGGACAACAACAAAAAAAGACAACGTTAAATTGAATCTTTATCCCTACGCTGATACATTTCAGACCATAATTCTCAAAAGGATAATGTGACAAAGAATCACAGAGAAGCCGAGCAAAACGCGTGTTCCTGAAGCCTTGGATCAGTAGGGCTGGAGCCCAGAGACCCAAGAACTCGCATTTTTAATGCACCTCCAAGAGATTTTGAAACAGGTGACACTCTACACTTTATGAAATGCCGCTTTGAGATACACACACACACACACACACACACACACATATCCTGGATAATTTAAAACATCTCTGATCAGAACTTTGCAAATAAGGATAATAAAGTATCCCACAGTTTTTGAGCAGATACTTCAATTAGAGTAAATAAGTCCTTAGTCACTATTTGTGGTACTGAGGCAACATCACCCAACTTGGCATTTAATAAAGGATATATATATATATCTCCTTTGAATATGTGCATGTATATCCTTTGAATATGTGTGTGTATATCCTTTGAATATGTGTGTGTATATCCTTTGAATATGTGTGTGTATATCCTTTGAATATGTGTGTGTATCTCCTTTGAATATGTGTGTGTATATCCTTTGAATATGTGCGTGTATCTCCTTTGAATATGTGCGTGTATCTCCTTTGAATATGTGCGTGTATATCCTTTGAATATGTGCGTGTATATCCTTTGAATATGTGCGTGTATATCCTTTGAATATGTGCGTGTATATCCTTTGAATATGTGCGTGTATCTCCTTTGAATATGTGTGTGTTTATCCTTTGAATATGTGCGTGTATCTCCTTTGAATATGTGCGTGTATCTCCTTTGAATATGTGCGTGTATCTCCTTTGAATATGTGCGTGTATATCCTTTGAATATGTGCGTGTATATCCTTTGAATATGTGCATGTATATCCTTTGAATATGTGCGTGTATATCCTTTGAATATGTGTGTGTATATCCTTTGAATATGTGTGCATATATCCTTTGAATACACACACACACATACACACACACTAAGTATACAGTAGTCAAATAAAGCGCCTTATCTTTCTTTTCTATTTGTCCTACATAAACTATTAGTCAAGAATAAATCAGGATTATTATACTAGAAAGATGATTCTATCAAATTGTTTGAAATGTAATACTGTACAGATGGGCAAGAGAGACAAGAAGCATCCAAGCAAAATGTAATTCCTGGGATGTGACTTTTCCCACAACAATCCGGCAGAGGATACCCAGGTCTCTGCTTCCAAAACAGTATTGCTCCCACACCTGGAAAAGCACCTGTCCGTTCACATGTGTGAATGTAAGGGGACTATCTCTCTGATAGAGAAAGAGAATTCCGGTTACTACCTGGGAAAGAGGGAACAAAGCTACAAGGTGTTTATCAAGGGAACTTGGTCTCTTCCCTCTCACCCTATAGCACATTATACTGAAAGCAGTATAAATTAGATGACTGTAATTTTCCTTATCACTAGTAGGAAACTCTCTGGTGACGTTTAGGCCTCTATTCTCATCTGTGTCAAGGAAATGAGTTAATTTTTGTGTTCTCTTAGGGATCTATAAAACACACAGCTAGAACATAATCCCCCCAGCATTGATCATTTGTAATTTCAATTAATACTGATTAAATATTCCTAGATTTACGAAAACAGACAGCAATCAAGGATACTCAAAACTTATAAAAGGTCTGGTGGTTATTTTGAAAGGGCTAAGAAACTTGAGAAATAAGTATAGGTGGAGAGTATTTAATCAGGGAATGATCTAGAAGCAAGAAAAGGCCTACAGTTGAACAGTCTTTGAATAGTGAATACTATCACATGCAGACATTCCCCTAAAAATATATTACACTTTAGGAATGACACTTGGGTTTGGAAATCAGACAGAACTGGGTTCAAGCCACAGCCTGTCACTTAATTAGCCATGTGACTTTGGGTAAGTCACGCAACCACACTTAATCTCAGAGTTCTCACCTGTTAAATGGAAGAATAATAGTAACTAATAGAGTTGTTGTGAAGATAAAATTAGATAATGCATGTAGAGTTCTTAGCACATAATAAGCATTCAATAAATATTAGCTACCATTATTCTATTATAAGGGTCAGGTATGTGAGCAGAAGGGTAATTTGGCCTTGGCATCCACTGATTGATAAAGATGATATGAAAAAAAATTTAAGAGCTATGGTGCTATGGGTCAGAGGCCAACATAAGTATTAATAATCCAGAGTGGCTCATGCATTATTTAAAAAATCAGCTGCACAAACACTTAAGGTATCATAGCAGACTGAGAATCTTACAAGGCAGGGCCTCTGTGTCCAGCCACGCAGGCTGTGCACTGCGCAATACCGGGGGCTGCCACTCCTAGACCATGATCTGAACATGCCCTCTGCAGTTGCACAATGTGGCAAACCTGTCTGGAGCCTACCAACTACCTTCTAGAGATGCAGACCCCCAAATCATAACGAACTGTGCCAGCAGTGTGTTCCAAATCAACAAACAGGCCCGTCAATCAGACAGGCAGTCCATTATATTCCAGACGCTTCAGAAACGGAGCTCAGAAAAAGGGAGACAGTACATTTAGGAGAAGGCATGTCACACCCTCAACAACATATGCTGTCCCTAACGGTGTTGGCATCACTAGAATTCAGAAAGGCTGAACAGCAGGAAGCTCAGATGGATGCCTGCCAAGACCCGCTGTTGTGGCTAGAAGGTACGCTGACTGACTGCTTAAGAGCAGAGATCTCTGAAAACACAGAGCTCTCACCTTTTCTGATTTCTCAAAGCAGTGGTTCTAAAACTTTTTTGGATGTCAAAATCTAATGAGAATTATATTAGCACTAATGGCCCTAGACTAGAAAAATACACTACACGGCAACATTTCACTCACATTTCAAGGGGCTAAGCAGGGCCGATTCACGGGTGCGAGATCTACGCAACCGCGTAGGGCCCTGGACGTGGTTTAATGTTCTGCTTGGTCATCTTGACATTCTTAATGATATTTGAACAAGGGGCCCCACAAAGTCTGTCATACTGGACCCTGCAAATTATGTGGCCAGTTTTGAGTCCAAGAAGCATAAAAAGTTCCATCATAAAGGGCATTTTAATTGCATTTATTCAGACTAATAAAGACTTGGGAGTTTTATTTAACAGGCTTTATTTGAGGGCCTCTGTTCTAAAGAGATACATGAATATAGACCCAACATTAACAATGTGGTCACATATTTGAAAAGCACATACTCACCAAAAAAAAAAAAAAACAGAATAAATCTGTCTCAACAATTAATAGTGTTATTTTTTAAGGAATGGAAACCAGATACCTACAAATGAATTATGCTTCCAAAGGAAGTCATTGTATTAAAAAACAAGTTTCTCCAGAGTCACAGTTACTGTAAAAACTTAGGATTATACAGTTCTCCAAAAATTTCAGAGTGATATGGGCTGTATTTTCTGTCTTTCCCACTGACCTTTGATAAAGTGTCACCAATACCCAATCCACCAGTCCACCCTGACCTCAGATAGTCTCTAAAAATAGCTGTCAATGAACCAGGTCTCCTTCTGACAGCCTTCTGCAGTCCCCTCCCACAATGAATCTGGGTGGGGGCAACTCGCGTTAACTAATGGAAGCTGGCAAGATTCTGGACCTAGCCTTAAAGTGGCAGCATCCACGTATTCTCTCCTAGAACACTGATTGGAGGGACCTTTGAGCCACCATGCAATTGGTCTGCAAAACAGGCCACGTGAACACAGAGAGGCCACAAGAGGTCCTGAAACTGTCTGGAGGAAGAGAAAGTTCCAGTCATCTGAGGGCCCAGTGCAGGCCTCCCGATGTCCCCAGCCCCAGCCGTCATCTAACTGCACTTCCATGAGAGACCCCCTCCGAACAAGACCAGCAGAAGAACTGCCCCGTTGAGCCCAGTCAACCCTCAGAACTGCGAGAGATAAAACAGTTATTGATTTAAACCACTAAGTTTACCCACGGTGGTTTGTTACCCAGCAATAAATAACTGAAATAAGCTCCAAACATTCCATCGAGAAAACAGAAGGTGGGAACCCATGAAGTGAATGTAGCCCACAGATGAGTGCTCATGGGTATGCATCTTTAAAAAAAAATTGTATTAGGTAACATTTAAAAATTGGGAAAATTCAACAACAACAAAAAAAGATTTCTGGTTTCTGTAAAATCAAAATACTATCCACAAGGGACTGTAGTCCCACATGGTAATAACCAGCAGCAGAATAATAGTTACCCTCTCTAGACAGGGGTCTTGTCCAGTCTAACATAGTTTCCGCCTGGCCACCTTTCCTCGGTCACATTGCCCAGTTGCTATTAGATCATCTTTTAGCCCCCACAGTACTTAGCACACTGCATGGCACGCAACCGATCCTCAGTACCTCCTTGCTGAGCAACTGCACAAAACATCAACCTCTCCTTTCACCCTAACATGATTGCCAGATAGTCCCGCCTTCCCAAGCCTATCACCATTGTCTCCATGCCCCCTCTCTTGGGTTATTGCAGGAGCCTCCTAAGGGCGCCCTAGCTTCCACGTTGCTCTTCCAATCCAGTATGGTCCACGGCTACCAAACACAGATTTTGTCATATCGTGGATCCCCCTCAAAAGTCTTCAGCCAATTTCCTGGGTTGTGACGTTACATTAGATGTCACCATTGGGGGAACTGGATAGAGAGCATGGATGTCTCTGGATTTCTTACAACTGCATGTGAACCCACAATTGTCTCAAAGTGAAAAGTCTGATTTTTAAAAATCTATGGAAATGTTAACTGTATATATTCCTCAATCCGTAAATTCTACTTCTATCAAAGTTAAATTTATGTGAATTTTCTTAAAGTTTTCAGTTGCTCCCCATCACCTACAGAACAAAGATCAAACTCACTGAGCCAGACTTTGAAGGCTCTCCTCATTTTGGCCCTTATCAAAAACAATAAATCTCTGAAACCTTCAAACACGCTCCGCACACTGTTTGCATCGGCTCATCCCGGGGCCGTCCTCCACTGTCCTGTGAATCTTCCGCACTCTCCAGCACGAGTTCAAACCTCCTCTCCCACAACATCTGCCAGCAGAAATTAATTCTTCTCTATTCTACACCCACCATATTTTACTTGTCCCAGCTACTCTTGTTTCAGAGGTATTTTTGTGTGTGTATGTGGTGGGGAATTTAAAACTATCTCTTGTTCCCATCCCAGTTTCATAGGACAAACAAGTTCAGAGAGGGTAAAGAATATTCCCAAAATCACACAGTATAAGTGATAGGCTTGAGAGGCCTCTTTCCAAAATCTCTGCTCCTTCTGCTCTACCCCTTGGGGACTAGACATTATTTATTTTCAGAACCACTGTGAGCAAAAACAGTCACTAACAGAATTCTGCATACATTAGGTGGTGAGACTATCTTGAATTCAACTGCAGTAGGGGACAAATATTTGCATTTTATGATACCCTGAATAATGTTACCTTTAAAAAGAGTGAACAAACATTCCCCTTCTCTGGTTTTAAACAGAATAATTATATCCTTCACAGACACAAAAGTCATAGTAAAGCATATGACATTTTCCATCATACATTTCCTGCTTTTACTTGCACATTAGTTGGCAAACATCAAATGGAATTTTCCACATTTGTTCTAAACCCAAAGAAGTCCTCTGAGAATTCAGGAATAAGGAAGATTTGGAATAAATTTGATAAAAAATGTCTTTTACAGGTGAATAATTTTAATCAGATGGGGAGAAAATGTGTTTAATATATTTTATTTTATTTTATTTTTGTTTAATATATTTTAAAGAAAATTCAGAGTTATATGTGTTTGAAGGTATCTAAGAAAAATCTAGTTCAACTTCACACATATTTCATAATGTATATGTTAATGAGAAATTATAACTTGTTCCCTCTTTTTTCTTTCCCCTTTCCTTAAAGCAGATGTGATACCAGGAGAAGCAGCAGCCATCTTGTAACCATGAGGTAACAAACATTAGGGAAAGGCCTAGACAAATTGCTGAGATGCTGGTTCTTACACCATGGAGCCACTAAAATAATGGTCATGGTCACAAAACCTGGGCTTCTTGTATGGGAATATATAAATCTCTATTTTTTTTTTTGGAAAAAGTATTAATTGGCTATTGAGTTTCATGCATGAAAATGCAAACTTGATTGATACACCGATTCTACTCCAAGAGCAGGATTTGTCCTGAAGCTGTATCAAAGGACACCTGCTCCATCTCCCATAACCCACGGACAAAGAACTAACATTCACACCAACCTGTTTGTCTCCCAAGAGCCCCATCTCCATAAATAGCACCATTGTTCTACTCAGCTACCCACATAAGAAATCTAAAAGCCACCCTTCCCACCTCGCGTTCTCTCACCACTGAAGCTCAACCAATCATCCAGCCTCTGATTCTCTCCCCCAGGATCCCTCAGTTCCAACCCTTCCTCTCCATCTCCACGACCACGTGCAAGTCCAGGGCAGCAGCACCTCTTGCCTGCACTGCTCTTTCTGGTTTCCTTTGTCACCACCTCCTACAATCCATTCTCCGTGGCGCCGTCACCGTGATCTTTCTTTCAGAAACACAAACAGGATCCCTTCCCTCCTAATTAAAGCCTTTCCACGTCTCTCTATGGGCCTTCAAATAAAGCCCACCCTCTCATTTTGGTTCAAACGTCCTCCATTCTATGGCTCCAAAGACAGTGAACTTGAACTTTCCATCTTTCTCACCAGGTTCCAGCCTTCAAACCGGGCTAGACGCACAGCAGAGATTTGCGTATGCCTAGAGGAAGTTCTCCCATATATTTTTGATTGAATAACTTTACTTGTTTTTCCAGAACATATCATCTAGGAATTTCAACAGCATTTACATTATTTTAACTTGAGAATAACTGACACCCAGGCCTTGATCCCACCGCTCACACCTCTCTGCACACCGGCCGCACAGTGCAAGCTCCCACCTTCGTTAAAACACAGGGACTTCAGGACCGCTACTCGAGGCCCCGCTTGTCTCAAATGCCATTTATAGCCCTGTATTATAATCACGTTTTTGCTTCCCTACCCTCTTAAAAAAAAAAAAGGAAGTTGAACCTAAAGATATATTGCAAAACAACACAAAGGTTTAAATATGGATATTGTAGCAACAGTGACCCAAATGACCAAAGTGGAAAATGTTGCCAACACTGGAATCAGGGCTTACCCTTTTCCTGTGATGCCACAAATGAGACTTAACATCAGAAATTTAGGCCATGTCAAAACTTTACCCTATGAACACAATCCCAGTTAAGACAGAAAATAGATACAGACTTGATTTAAACATAATTTATGTGATGACTTTTTCTTTTTTTATTTGGGAAATTTTAGTTCCTCATGTTTCCTATGAGTCATTTTCCATGAACATAAAACTGTCCACCTAACATTGACCCTGACTTTGATCTATAAAATTGTAAATGCATAATAAGACTTTTACTGGATATCTTTCAATTTGCTAAAACAGCTCCATCTATATAAATACACCAATAGTAACTGTAGATCTCAACATTATTTTCTACATATTAATCATATTCATTTCCATACAGACCCCATCTTAGAATACAAGTTCTATATAAGCCAGAGACATATAAGCAGTAGAACCAAAAATAATAGAAACATTGACAGTAATGGTAGTACCAATACTAAGAAAAGTCTTCGCTGTATCTGTGACTATTGATTAGTTTCTGTGTTCCAAGTCCTATCTATGCTAAACACTTTACATATGCATTATCTCATTGATATCTCAGAAAACTTGGCACTACAACTAAAATCATCACTCCCGTATCACAAAAAGAGAAAACTAAGGTTCAAAGGTAAGCAACTTCTTCACAATTATATACCTGGTGTATGATGAAGTCTGGCTTATGAATCCAGACCATCTGTCTGCAGGACCCAAGCTTCTTAATCACACAACAAATATTTATATAACACTCACCATGCACCTGGAGTTGTTATCAGCACTCGACAAATACTAACTCAGTTAATCTTCATAATAACCCTACACAGCAGGTATTATTACTGTCTCCATTTTATATATGAGGAAACTCAAACATACATCTAGTAACTAGCCCACGATGTCCCTGCCAACAAGCTGCAGATCCAGGATTCAAACCCAGGCCAGGGCCTCCAGAGTCTATGCACTTAACCACCACCCTATCCACTGTACTATTTATTCCCTAAGCAATAATAACAATATCTACAAGGCATTTATAGTGTACAAGACATTGTGATACTTTCCACACATTGTCTCCTGACACCCTCACGACCCTGAAGGTAGATGGTATTTTTATCTCCACTTTACAAATGTGAGTTGTGGGGCTCAGAGAAGTTATTAATAATTCAGTCACCCAGGGTCACACAGATAGCAAAGGCCACACTGGGGAATACAAAGTAGCAACTTCTGGGTTTCACTCTCCCACCTCCCCAGTTATTTTCCTGAGGCATGAGTGGCTGGGAAATGGCGTGAATCAGATTTTCCACCTCTTTAAAACTGTTCAGTTAATGTAATTTAGGGTGTGACTATTCATAGATACCTTTGAGCTCATCTTCTGGGAGCCAGTGTAACCACAATGTACGCTGCAAAACAATGCAAGCTTTCTCTGTAAATTAAAAATTCCAACCCAGCTTGGGAAGAGCCCATCTTTTTGCTATGGATACTTAGGGCAGTTTAGTTTTAGAAATAAAGAACTATTGCTGTTTTTCTTTTTTTCTTCTAGCAAAGGCCCTACTCGGTTTCCCTATTCCTACACTCTTAAAAGTTCCCTTATGCAAGCCAAAACGAATCCCTCCTAAAAAGCATTATGAATGCTGTTAAGGAAAAGAAGTATTTTCTCCATGCATTCTTAAAAAAAAAAAAAAAAGAATGGGGCGACCCAAATGGCATTAAAGTTAATTTCTGAAAACAAAACTAAGGAATAAAAATGCAACTACAGCAAAATAAATTGACCAATCATAGCCCTACATGTCAAGTCCATGCCAATTAAAGAATGCTGATTTGCATGTGTCATTGAGTTTTGGGTCTTGCAGAGACAAGATTTAATAAAATTCCACAAGGCCATAACATAACATAATTAGTTATGTTAGAAATAAAAATCACATCTTCTGCATCCTCAATAATATATAAAATCATAACAGTTGTTTAACAACCATTATTTATTCATAATAACTAAAATGGTTTCTTTAAAAAAAACTAAACAAAAATAAATAAAGCTGTTACCCTTAGCTGGGATAGGCACAGACATTTAATATAAATAGGTAAGAGAAAAACCAAAGTCTGCCTCTCAATCATTTACCCTTTCATTTACGGTCTCACTTAATCAACAAATATTTGTACACTCCATACCTATGTCGGAGCCTGGCAGAACCTCTGGAAATCAATGGTGAACAAAACAACTGCGCTCCTGGGCCTCACGGAGGAGGGAAAGAGGCATTGAAAATACAGATGAATATGTGATAATTACATCAGTTGAATGAAGGAAAAGATGAGAAAATCATAAGAGAAAAGCACAGCAACCTAATTCAGAGGAAGGGCAAGGAGATGGGTCTAGAAGCAACCTTTAAATTGAGTCTGAAAGATGAGTACAGAGTAAATGGGAGGAGAGTGTTCAACACGGCGGGAAGCATGTGTGCAAAGGCCTGAGGCGTAGAACTGAAAGGAGGCAGCGCAACAGGGAGTCAAGGGCTCTCGGTTCTCGCTTCCAGCTCAACCACTCCCCTGGCAAGTCCCTTCACCTTTCTGGGCCTCAGTTTCCCCTCCAGCTCTAACAGCCGTTCTTTGGTGTAGTCATCTGCCCCCCAAGCATGCCCACAGGACAGTTCGGGTGTTCAAGGGCTGGCTTCATCCTTCTGAGAGTCATGGCGCTGGTAACCATGGTAACTCTCCCAAGCACCAAGGCCTCTAGTACCCTCCTCCCCAACATATCCCTGGAGACGCCACCGTAGAGCCAGTCTGGGCAAGTAGCAGCCCTCCTACTGCTTGGGAAGTTGCTTCCAGAATCCTTGCCCTGGAAACTTAACACCACTTCTAGGCTGCCCAATGAGAGGCCAGTTCACAGAACATGAGGAGTAGACTGTGCCAGCGGGTAAGATGACTGGGACTCCACCTGACTGATGACAGAGCTCACACGGGAGGCCTGAACACAAGGCAAAACTAAAGCAATACTTTTCCATGGAGGATGTAAAGAAACTCACTGGCCACACTACCCCGGTCTCAGACTTACACAGGGCACTAAAACATCACAGGAAGTGGAAGAAATATTCTAATGGAAGCAAAAGGACTGAGAAGAATGTCCAAAAGGACATTCTTGTGTAATAAAAGATGGTCCCTAAACTACCTTCTAAAAAGGGTTAATTACAGGACTTTGACATGCTTAACATCATGATGCAAGTTTGGGGCTGAGCCAAATTGCTCACGGCTGTGACAGAGGCTGCCAGGCCTCTGGCACCTCCTACCCTGTGTGGCACTAGGTCTAAGTGGATGTTGGAAACATACTTAAAGAATGTTGGTGTGAAGATGCACCCACATTTTAGTCTGGTTGAGACTCCCATGGCCCTCTTTTCTGCCATGAACACTGCTCTGTTGGGTAACTTCTTAACTAGGACTCCCTCCTCCTATTCAACTCCTTGAGGGAAGAAGCTATGTCTTGTTTATCACTGTATCCTAATTGATAGCTTAGTATAACATTCAATAAATTAATTATATTTTCTGTAATAAAAAATAGTATTAAGGCTATGTGATAAAGCTTATCTGTGTTTACTCACATCATTTAGTCTTAAAGCAACCTTTAACATTAATATATAAAATTTCTTTACAATTTGCAAGGTTTTCAATGTGAGATGTTTCTGGAAAACTTTTTAAAAGCTAAATAAAGCACAGCAAGGTAATTCACACATCTGCAGTCCAGCTCTGCATACTCATAAGAGAAATGGAATCAGCCACTTACATGAAATATTTGAAGGAAGGCAACGAATCCAGAGCAGCGGTTTCAAAACCTGGGAATTCATGAAAAACGATCCAACCCACAAGCATTGTTTCATAAGAAGAAATAAAAATCGAAGCTAAGAATGCTGAATGTGTTTGTCATTTGTCCCCACCTAGTGACAAAGCCATGACTTACAGGACCTCCAAAGTCTCACACCACGGTTTTCCCCGACCACACTGGGCTGCTACCCGAATGAATCAGATCATGCTACTCCTCTAGCTGGAAGGATGCAGTGGCTCCCTGTGCTCAGTGAGTTAGAGGCAACATCTTCACAAACCCTATAGGGTCTGCCTCTGCCCGGATCTCATTCCTTTGCTGATGCCAGGCTCCTACCTGCCCAAGCCACAGTGTCCCTGAATCAGACACAGTCCTGCCCAGGGACTACATACTTATCCTTGCTTCTGTCTCTGCTGTGCTTTTCCCCAATCCTCTGCCATCTTCTTCTGCTCTCTCCTTAAATGTCATTTCCCCACTGAGACCTCCCCTGTCCAGTCCATTTTAAATTACAAGTCATCCCAAGCTCATCCACGCTCTATCTTTCTCTATAGCATTGATCACCATTTAGCATGTTATGTATTTTACTTATTCACATATTTGTTATATTTCTACACCCCCTCTCCCCATATAAACTCCATGAGTACAAGGACTTTCCACAGTTTGGTCCCCTGCTGTATTCCTCATACCTAGATGAGTGCCTGGCACAGAGCGAAGCCTCAGTAAATATTAGTTCAATAACTGGTTGTATGGATTGATGGACGGAGTTCAAGAGTGGCCCATATCCAGAGAATTCGAGAGCTGTGAAACGTCTGATCGCGTCTGGCAGCCCACGGGAAGCAGCTGGTGGCATGCGTGTCGTCTGCCATCACTATGTGCCCACTCCTGAACTGGCACTCACTGATACCCTGTGTGGAAGCCAGTAAACTAAGCAATGAAGTGACAGGAAGACTTGTCACAACAATCCCTTCAGTGGCTGCATGACTCCGGGCTGAAGAGTGGCCTAGCAAGCCAGTATTTTTTATCAGAACCAAGTTGTTCTTACATGGACAGAAGCAGAAATCACTTCTGAATGGCTGACCTGGGCCTCTCACCTTAAGAGGGGAAGGGATGGCTTGCTTAGATTGGACATCCTAAAAACAGACCAGATTTCAAAAATGTTCTGGCATGAACCAACATTTGCCATTAAGCCTGAATAGCTGGCACAGTTGAACCTCCATGCATAATTCTAAATATAAAACACAAAGCTTCAATTATAACTTAATGACAGATATATAAAGGAAGATATTAAAAGTGGCCAAAAAACAAGGTGGTAGGAACCAAGGGTAGATGGTAAAACTACATAATATTTGGCCTGGCTATCAAGGAAAAAAAATTAGTAACATTTAGCCAGACCCAAACTAACATAAACAGTTTAGGCTCTTTCATGTTAAAGAACCCAATAAAGCTTTTCATCCAGGCTGTATCTCACACCATCAGTGTCTGAAATAGCAAAAACATCCACAGAGAACAACCTGTCCAAACTTGAAAGACACATCAATCTCAATTGATGAAAATGAAATACCAAGGATCACTTTTAAATGAACCACTAATCTCCAGTCTAATTTAGAGCTCTACAGCCCAATCCACATATAAATTAAAAAACAGAAGTTTTTCATTCCCAATCTTAGCAGTCCCTCTCATGCACTGAGCGGGCTACCAAACCCAATTCTCTACACCCCATCTCTTAACCAACATGAACCCCATATGTCACATTTTAATTCATCTGCTAGAGAAGCTGGGATGATCTCAACAAGTTCCAAGTGCCGAGGCCATTTTTAAATGGCATTGATTTCACATGGAATCGTTTAGAAAAAAAAAAAAAAGAAAAGTACTAGAAAGGACTGGTGAAAAACATTTTCGCATTTACTGCCACGGTAACTCTTGCTTTCCAGGATCCTAAGTTTCCATAGCTAAATGTAAGGTGGGTAGAGCTCTCCTCTTACATCTACAATGGCTGAAGCTGCCACGTGTGTGCTCCATCCCATCTTTAGAATCCTCCCGGGGTACTAAAGGCACACTGCTGGAGAAACACTTGGAGCCATTCAAAGCCATTAAAGCCATTAATGCTGAGTTGGGCCAAGTGTAACAAACAAGTGTCATCCAACAGGAAATGGGTTAAGCTGGCTTTTAAATTCATTTAAGCAAATACTCAGAGTGCCTCACAAGATGCTTCTCAAGGAGTTCTGCTGTTGATCTTGCCCAGTATAAATCAGTGATCTCTGGAAGTGTTCATTTCAGGGGGAGAAAAAAAAAACACATTCAAACAGAGTGACTTTCACTTGGTTTAAGTGACCACCTAAAAGAGTCCCTAAACGTTGCCCAAGTATCTCTAGCCACCTCATACATAGCAACAGCAAGTGCACGATAAATATTTAGGAAACCAACATGGAATGAATCCAGCTCCACCTACATAAAGTCAAGTTTCTGATCTGGAAATTCTAGACCGTAGACAGTCACACATGGGAGAAGAGGCTTCAGGCAGTTACGGAGGTGCTGTGTACATTTCTGTCATGTCTAAGTCACACGTTCATTTCAAAATGTGGCCACCTCCGGGTACTTGTGAATGCTAAGCCTACACCTAGAGTATTTCATTTCCCAAATAAAGTCATTCTCATCTTTGAATAGTTCCCTCAAATATTACCCTCAAAGAAGCCCTTCCTAATATAAGCCACTCCTACTCTACTTGGCCTCCAGATTTAATCATTTCCTACGTTCAACCATCTGGGACCTGACTTTACCAGCCTTCAACCCTGACCTTATTTATCCTACCTTTTGTCATAATTGTTTCTTGCCTTAGTGCTCCATTAAACATTAAGGTTTTTGGGAGCAGTCCCTATACTTTGAATTCCTTTCTCTCCATATGCAATTGCTTTATGTACAGGAGATACTCAGTAAATACTAATTGATTTGAAAGGATCTCAGTCTTGGGGATAATTCTCTCAAAGTCTCCAACTAGTCTAATAGCTTAAAGACCAACCCTACTTAAAAATTAACTTAAATAGTCAGTACAATGAAATCACTCCAAGTTATTAACCTAAACACTTGACATGTTTATTTTCCTACTTGGAAAACCAGGCCAACCACAGAACGACCTTCCCCGGATTGGTGACTCCAACAGTAATGAGGTAATTTCCTTCAAAGATGATGAAGCTTTCAGGATTCTCTGGAATGCATACCTACCCATTACTGTGTCATTATTAATTGTTCTCTTTGGGTAGAAACAACACTAGAACATTCCAAAATTTTCAAGCAACATTACACTATATACTCAGGTGTCAACATAATCTCAATTTGACAGTCCTGCAGCTTATACAGGTATAATGAATTAGGAGACAGATTTACTGGAGATACAGAAAGTACCTCTTCAAATTTGTGTAACTATTTCTATACTCATGTCCAAGGATCTTATTCACTATGTTTACACAGGTATCCATATACATCTGAGTGAAGAAAATGAATGAGAGAACAAAGGGGTATGTCTTACTCCCAAACTACTGTTGCCAGATTTAGCAAATAAAAATGTATAGAATGCCTGGGTGAATTTCAGATGAACAAAGAATAATTTTTTAGGATAAGTATCCCATGAAATATTTGGAACACGGAGTAAAAAAAATTATTCTTTATCAGAAATTCAAATTTAACTGGACATCCTGTATTTTTTCTGGCAACCCTACCACAAACCCAGAAACTATAATATTAAGTCTTCAATTAAAAAAAAAAGAAAAGCGCATAGCAATGAATATGTTTTGTAAAGCCTTAACTTTCAGAAAGAACAAAATAATCAAATAACATTACAGAACATTTTAGAAAGCTCAAGATAATGATGGCAGGAAAAATAGCTGAGTAAGGTATACTGAGTACTAAGCATGTGCCAAGCTACCATGCCAAACCCTTTGTGTGCATAATCTTATTGAATTCTTACCACATCCTTAGGAGGCAGGCACTATCATTATTATCATTATTATTATTACTACTACTACTACCACCATACAGGTAAGGAAACCAAGATATAAAGAGAATAAGTTGCCCAATGTCACAGAGTAGCACAGCAGAGACTCAGACTTAGGCAGGTTTAACAAAGGGCTTACACACTTAATCACTATCTCATTTTACAGGTGAAGAAAGAGAATCTTAGCTATTTGCCCAAACTCACACAGGTACTAATGAGTGCAGCTGAGATTCAAAGCTAGGACAATTTGACTCCAGAGGTTGTTAGCCCTAACAAGCTATTAACTTTTCACATCACACCAAATGGGAAATGTGTACTTCCCACCTAAACCTTCCCACCAAAACCAGCTGCAATTACCATCCCAATAAATGAGAATGCTTCATCTTCAAAGTACTGTGTCTGAGCCTAGACTGGCTTCCTAGGAATTTTTATCAGATCCAGTCAGCTGGCTTTTGATTTTATACTACCATAGGTGATTCTGGGTTGAATGGGGAACATGGGGAAGATTTCTGTTTGGGGAAGGAGTTTGTTGTTACTGCGTTTTGTGTACCAAAACATCTCTTCAATATAAGCATCTTATCTAATGTCTGCCAGTCTTGCTGCCCTGAGGCACATTCTTGCTCCTATGCACAAATCCCAAATACTAGCAATAACCTGGAGCACAGACATAAAGGCTAATTTGAAGCAGCCACCAAAGCCGGCTTCAAGATCCAATTATGTGTGGAAGGACCAAAAGAACCAAGACTCTTCTTGGATCCAGGATTATTGCATGTATAACATCAGAGCTCAGAAAATATGGGAAAATATCCAAAACTTGCCCTGGAGCAGATTTACTCATAGGAATCCTAATATGCCTTATTCTAGGTGCTTGTCTACCTCTGGAATGAAGACGGATGTCTTTAATTAGGGTGCACGCACACATGTGTGTGCGTGTACACGTGTGCAAGTGTGCACCATAGAAGGCATGGGCCTGAGGCTTACCTGCTTATCTAACTTTATTCTCCAAAACTTCCTGGAGGGAGCAGAGAGCATATTGTCAGACTATAAATTAGCTGCAGGAAAAGGGGGTGGGGTGTGTGAATAGGATAGACACAGAATTTTGCTCATGAACCTTATAAAGCATACACAGTAATCGATAACCGTCTGTTTGCCTGACTGTGTCTCCCCTTAGAGGCTCCCGGAGGGCAGAGCCCATGCCTGTTTTATTTAACAGTGTGCTTTCCAAGTGCTTGATACAGAACAGGCACCCAACTAGGTGATGAATGAATGAATGGGCAATCACTTTATTGTCACCGGTAAGCAGTGTGCACACAGACTTACTTTTGTCCTCACTGCCCTTGAAATCCGTGACAGAGGTTTTTTGCCCTCTTGCAACCACAGCCTATCCTCGGGGCTGCACAGCGCATGCGTATCAGCCTCCCTCACAAAGACAGTTCAGCTGGAACCATCCTAACGGGCCTCTGTGACAGCAGCTCTGGCCACCCTCCAGCCCATTCTTCATCTGGCAGCCCGAGCGTGCGTGAAACCGGCCACGCTCCCTGGCGCTGCAGCCAGGCTCGATGCTCACACTGCCCCAAAGCTGCCACACTGTGCTGCGCCTCTCTGCCTGGGGCCACCTGCAATGCTTTCCTCTCACTGGCTTGGCAGTCACCTTTCAATCATGAACTCAAACTTTGTTTCTTCAGGGAGACTTTGCTCCTCCCTTGACCCCCTCAGAAGAACTAACCCCTCCATCTCTTTTCCGTAAAGGAACGATGACAGACCCGGCATCATATTGATGTCACCGTGAGTTACAAGAAGGCAGAGCCCATGTCTTAAGGGCCAGCCGGTTTGTGACTAGCATAGCATGTGGCACTCAGTAGGTGCTCAGTCATCATAAGCCAGGTGTATAAATGGGCTTCGGAGAGTAAACGTGAAACACTCTGTTAATGTCATCATTTCTTGGGATCTTACTCCATTGGAGGAATACCACCTAGACCCATGCATGAAGTTCTACCTATACCTGCTAAATCTACCAGAAAAATTATTGAATGGAGGGACAGCAGTACATGCTATTGTCCTCGCTATTGTTGACCAACAAACGTCATAGAATATTGCCTACTTCTGTGGCTCATGATTGACTGGGCTCGAGGTATCAAAAACAAAGGGAGAAGCTACCACCAAGAGATAGCAAGGAAGTTTCACCTCTCATATCCTCGAGTCACAGAAGCCTGGCACACTGAATTCAGAAGGACCCAAGGCTCCTCCTGGGTTCACAGGAAAGAGCAAGGTGACAGTTGGCCATCGTCACCATGGCGCAGTAGAGGGAAGGAGCGGGGCGGTCCCACACTGTCGTCCCTGGTCCAGTCTTTACCCTTCATTGTACACAGGAGGAGACAGATCCCTCATAAATGGTTAGCCGGGGTCCCACAGTTGGTATGTAGCACAGCTGGGCCTTTAACCAGGTCTCCCAGTACATACATCCATTCATTCAATATTTATCGAGGAATTACTAGGTCCAGCATGGTGGTATTTGCTGGGATAAAATCATGAACAAAAGCATTCATGGTCACCAGCCTAGTGAAATTTATAGTTTATTTAATGCTCAATCCACAGTTCCTCTTACAACCTCATGATATGTTACCAATTCCTACTTCCCTTCAGCTATTAAATTCCTATTTTATTATATTTAGTGACATTTCCTAGATAAATATAAAAACTCCTTTTAAAAAAAATACTTCATCCCAAACAATTCAACTAATCCATAACTATTCTTTCTCTCCCTCTTTCCATTCTATTTACCAAACTTCTAAAACTCGCATTTAACCAAAAATTCCACAATGGCATTTGAAATATTCTCCAGATAGCTATACCATCCCAAAATCTCAATTTAAAGAACTTATCATCGCAATGTTAGAAGGAAACGTTGGCTAACTGGGTACATATTTTATAATGCAAATTTTCCAGAGGCTAGACAATCATAACTTATCCTCAGGAACTCAAATCAGTGCTTAACACACTGACTGCCACAATAAAAAAAATTTGTTTTGCCTTAGGCCCATGGTGTTTTGTTACAAAAATAGAAGAAAAACTTAGAAAAAAAAATGATCCTTTCTGATTTAATGAAAAATTTGTTATTTGTTATTGTTTTCTGTGTGTGAGTTATATGCAACTTGAAAAATAGTTCTCACAGTTCCCAAGGTGAAGAGACATGTGAGTTACATAGGCTTCACAAGGCCCCGGACTCAAAACTAGCATGAGTTAAATACAACTCACATGTCAGTTAATGTGTTAATAGTTCTTACAGTAAGGAAATTCTATTTTTAATTCCTAATACAAACCTTACTATTAACACTAACAGTTAAACTAAATCCATTCTATCATGAAAGAAAACAGAAAAGAACCAGTCATCACCTTATAGTAAATATTATACTATATGTGATTTTGGTCTGTAATTCTTTTGTTTAATCTTGTTTTTCTCTTTTAAAATGAGACAAATTAATTTGTGGAAAAATTAACCAGGAAAAGAGATTGCTCTGAAATCTTAAATATTTTAGTCAAAAAAATTTTTTTCAAAGTAAGTAAATGACCCAAGATGGAAATATCTATATAATTTTCACTAAAGTGTTCCTATTTTGACTCTGGAATAAACATATGACTTTTCAAATTCATGTTGGTTTGCAAAATTCCAAGGCACCAAGTAGCAGTCATTTCCATAAAGTAAAAAGATGCATTCTGGTCTTATTCTAATCAGGCCACCAGAAAACAAAACTAATACTGTGAACAAACAAATCTTAGCTAAAACTCATTGAAATAATCCAAATGGTTTCCATTCCAGGGAAAATAGTAAGTCAGCAGTTTGCATATGGCTACCTTTTCTAAATATACAAAATAAGCAAAAACGCCACCAGAGGAAAGTGCAAATGCTGAACCCTTTCTATTTCTGTTTCCATGGGACTGCAATTCAATCAATACGGCCCGGCGGCACTGAGCCATCCTGTGTGCACACTTCCAGGTGGCTTCAGCGTCCCGCCCAGAAGCCCAGAGAACTCCCAGGACAAGGTTCATGGAGCCATCACTCAAACCACAAGCAAGTGGCAAAGAAAGCCTGAAGCCCAGACTCCCGGTGTCAGAACAAGGGGAGGGAAGCCAGAAAAATTAATTTTTAGAGGGTGTGGAGCAATCAAAACTGTCACAAATAACACTGAGACTCTAAACAAGAAAACAATGGGGACACAGCTAAGCATTCCTTTAAAGAACAAAAGGCTCTGAACAAATGAATAAATGAATCACAACCCTTCACCTAATACCAGTCACAGTCTGGAGTTAGAGAAAAACTGTTGAGTAAAAATATTCTATAAAAGGAAACTTACTTAAGGGAAGTATTCAAAACCCTTCACCCAGGGTAGAAGACAGTACAGAGTGCAAAATCAGGAGTGAGAAAAGTCTGTCTGGGGTTAATAAAGGGCACAGAAGAGTAGCATCCTAAGCACTACATTATTTTTGAAGAGCAACAGAAAAATGAAAATGAAAATTGCTGTTTAAACTTCCAGACAAAGAATTTATTTCCAAATCCCTCTCCTCCTACAAGACTTGAAAGGACAATAATTAGTCAAGAAAACAGCAAAATGAGGAAGTGGTATTCTCTTACAATTTCTGTTAATCCCCACCAGCTGTAATTTAAGAAATTCAGTGACATCAGCATTTATATTTGAGCCAGCGAGAACGACAAAAGGACAACTGCAGAATCATCTGAAAGGGGGAAAAGAAATTTGGGGGTGACTGGAAAATGCATTTGGAAACATGGAAAATTAATTCACTTTGCAGTGAATCACTTCCACAGCTTCAAACACCAACACTGCCAAAAATAACATAAAAAGTGGAAACGGAAGAGTAAGCACTCTCAACCTAACCAAATGATCCAGTGGAACTTCTGAAAAAATATCCACTGATACAAGTGAAGTGAACATTTCTGAAAACAATCAGAAAGTGATCCAGCCATTTATGAACGATGAAAACCAAAGATCCAATACAATAGAAAGATTGACAACCCTTAAAAAAAAAAAAAAAACATGCTGCACAAGAACCTGTAAACTGAGGTACTTTGGTTATCATTTGTATTACCTTTTGGAAAACAGGCACATAGTCAATTCCATGGTCTCCTTTTCATAGATAGAGAAAATACCTCGTGGGAAAACTACTGAACTATTTTTGGGGTATCCCATTCGACTTCAGAGACAGAGCGGGAATAGGTATGAATTCCCAACATAAACACCAACCATTAGCTCTTACTCGGGGCAGAAGCAAAGGGAGAAGGAAACCACACCACACTTGACCGAACGACCGAGAGGAGGGAGTCAGAAGCACTCACCAGGGCCACCTCGGCCCCTTGGCTGAACATTGGCTCCACTGGACCGGCTCAAAATGGAGATTGTGAGGAAGATAGGATTGCAGCCGCTCTGCTGCACGCTTACACGCACCTTCTCTCAACACTAGGAAGGCTAAATTAGAGATAGAGTGATAATTAACAGGATCCTTGGCAGCAGGAGCCGGCTTCTCTAGCAAACCAGTAATTGCTGCCTTCTTAAAATGACAGGGAATTCAGCCAGGAAGGAGGGAGGTGCTTGATGGTAATCATAAAAGGTAAAATAGACTTTACATCAACAGGTTACTTGGCTCCCATTCAAAACAACCTCCTTATCTATATATTCTGTTAATAATAGTAGTAAATAAATTCGACACCAAACATAGCAGGACTAAAGATCAATAATCTCTGCAAGGAAATCTAATGAAAACAGATCTCCCCTCCACAAATCCTCCAGTCCCCAAAACGTCATAATTCCTAATTAGATCATGAAAATAATTATAAAAATGATTCCTATAAGTGATATATTTTGACTTGGACTTCCTTTGAAAATAGTCAGATGAGAAATTTTTTAAAGCAGCCATAGACAGTTTATGTCCCCTACTCTGACATGAAAGTTATTTCCTTGTTTGTAACCTTTCTAGAAAAAGAAAAGGTATTTAGCTCAGAAGTTGTTTACCAGAATGACTAAGGATTGCTGAGTAAAGAGGAGAGATAGCCTACAGTGTCTTAGGTTAAACCTCCAGCCCCAGGAAATAAGACAGCCCATCAACCTATTAAACTGATTACCAAACACTCATCTAGACAATATTCCCAGAAGACCAATACCTACTACATACGCCCCAGCAAGAAGGAAAACAATGTACCTCCAACATCTTTAGATACCCAGAGACACAGAGAGATGAGGATTCAATCTTCTGCCATGGGGAGATGTCTATAGAATAAACAGGGCAGCAGGCACATAGTTTCATAGTGACTAATGCTGACCAAACTCTTCATAAAATCAACTCTGTAGGTAAAGACCTACTTTGTCAGCTCAGGAAAGCCCTGGCTCTCTGATAGTGTTGCAAAGAATTCCCTGATGGTCCTCCAAGAAGAGATCATCACAAGGTTAAGGGCTTTCGATCAGGCTTAAGACGCAGCCCAGGAGTCCCTATTGATAATATCTCATGGATATCATTAACATTTCCTGTTGGTAAAGATACATGAGAAGTAATAAACCGGGAGGAGAACCACTGGAAACGTGGATGGTTTACACTTTTCTTGGTATGTATGAGAATTAAGTCCTTTTTATGAATTGTTGGTCTTTCTCTTCTCCCACTAATTAAGAGGAAGAATGTTTTTACATTCATCCTGTGAATCTCGAACTCATTGCTGATGGAACCCATGAAGTATATGGCTCACCATTAAAGCCATTAACTAGGATTTTTATAACTACTTCTTCTCTGTTAGATCATTATATCCTTTTATTGAAAATATTTAAGTCAATACTTTGCAATGACTAATGCTCTTAACACCCACACGTCAAGGCAGAAGTTATGCTCATTACACAACATGATGATGTTTCAAGACCTCTGGCATGTCAAAGATAAATAGTCCAGAATAAAACAGACTGGCTACAACTTTATGAAGACAACACACACACACACAAAGCAATTAACACATCAGGTTAGAAGAAAAAAAGAGAGGGAGAAAGAGAAATGAGCAAAAAACATGAAGATGTTAGAGGCTACGTCATGTTCAGCAGAACACAAGGATGGGTGTGTAGACAAGACTGCTTGATGTCATCAAATAGCAGCATTCGAAGAAGATCTTTAATAAGGAACGAGGAAAATCTACAACTTACGCACCACACCCTTGTGAATGATTAAGTATCCAGCAACCCATCTTTTGCTACCTTTCTTGGAGTCTTCATCACTATCCCTTTTCCTTTTTCAGAAACAGCTTTGAAAACAAAGAACTATGCAGACAGGCATGCTGAGAGCACCTGTAATAGACAGATCTATTTATTTTGGATTCAAGTGTTCAACCACACCCTGAGTCTTTTGTCTTTGCTTCATCAGAAACCTAGTCCTCTTTCCATTCCAAAATCAACATGAGTTGCCATCCCTAATCACTTCCTATCCTGCCTTTCCCCCAAACCCCAAAATTCATGGTAACCCCTCCAGGGTGACCTTGGTAGTCAGACAGTCCTCAGTTTGAATTTTCGTTCCATTCTTATTTGAGTGACATTAAGATAGACAAGTGGCAACAGATAAATGAGTGACAGAAGATAGACAAGCATCAGTTTCTTCATTTATAAACTGGGGTCATACCTACCTCACATTAGAATTACACTATATAAAGCATTTAAAATGTTTAATACCACATCTGGGAGATAATAAGTATCTTAACGTGTTTATAATTCACCTAGATCTCTTTTTTTTTTTTTT
>VBSM01000316.1:11568845-11584719 GCA_008086735.1 Cheirogaleus medius
AAAAAAAAAAAAAAAAAAAAAAGAAAATACAAAAGGTAGGCTGAAGCACTAACAGAAGGCACAGCCTATAATGAGGGCTTTAAACAATGCTCCAAGCTGCTGCTGTTATTATTATTTCTCTTTGTGTTTTCTTCATTGTTATTAGTTGTGTGATCTATCTGCTCTGCAACTTGAAACTACCAAAGCCACTGAAAACAATTCTATTCTCTCTTCTTCTAAAAGAATTCCAAGCACTCCCAGCAAGTACTCAGTTAATGTTTACAATAATGGCCATGCTGAGAACTATAATGTGCTAATTTCCAATGCATGGAGAAGTCAAAATCATCACCTTTATCCTCTAGGCCCTGAGTAGGCTGGGCCTGGCTATCTTCAAAAACTGCCTATACCAGAATTTCTAAGCCATCCTACTGTTCTCTGCTGGGTCGCTCTCCCATGGCCCATAATTTCTGTGCTCTCTGCCTAGGTGCCCACCCTCACACTCTACCTTCCTCAAGAGCAATCGAAACTATATCAAAATAAAAAGTACCATATCTATAAAGTGAAGCCCCAATCAGCTTTAAAGATCTGGAAGAGCTGGGCCATTTTTACTAGAAAACAAACTAGTAAAAATGAAAGATCAGGTTCCCAGACAAGCTTTAAAGAAAGCAATCTTTAATACAATCAACCCTCATTATTCATGGGTCCTCCATTTGCGAATTCACCTACTCACTAAAATTTATTTGTAACCCCAAAATCAGTATTTGCAGTGGTTTTTCGCAGCTGCGAACATGCGCAGAACAGCAAGAAATTTGAGTAGCCCAACGAGCACAATCCCAACTGAGGTCAAACAGGGTGATGGTCTGCCTTCTTGTTTAAGCGCTCATATCATACTATAAACAAGTGTCCTTTTCACGGTCTAGTTAGTGCCACGTTTTTTGCATTTTTGTGCTTTTTGTTGGTGACGCCACTATTTCAAATGGCCCCCAAGCATAGCACAGAAGTGTTCTCTACTGTTCCTACAGGCAAGAAAGCCAGGATGTGGCTCAGAAGAAAATAGGAGTTTTAGACAAGTTTCATTTAGGCATGAGTTATAGTACTGTTGGCCGTGAGTTCAATATTAGTGAACCAATAAAATATACTAAATAACACGTCTTTAAACAGAAACACACATAAAACAAGGTTATGTATTGATCGGTTGACGAAAACATTGCGACCAGAGACTCTTAGGAACTTATCCTATATTTCCCTGGTAGCAATGATTTGGTATTTGCTAATTCAATGTCTGCAGTGACTTTATAGAACAGAAACAACAAGATTTGATTATATTTTTAGTATAGCTTTAGGATTAATAGTAATAACAACAGTCACCCCTATTAAATTAATGTACTAAGGAGTTATATACGCCAGGCATTTTACACATTATCTTCTAGAATCCTCAGTTATCCCAAGAAGGAAATATTATTATTAGCCTCATTTTATATGTAAGGATACTGAGGCTCAGAAAAACTTAACAAGGGCCTGTAGCTAATACAAGGTAGGTTGAGACAAATCTCTTACACATTTTCCTAAAAGAGTTTAAAAACAGAGTTCCCAAAAGTTACTGATCCCTCCTCACACTACAGAAACACTTCATCTTTCTTGGTCATTCCTTATATAACAAATATTTATTGGACATTCAGTATCCTGGATCCTTGAGGGATTCAGTTAAGTAACAAATTCCCTGATCCTGTGAGAATTGAAAAACAATAAAATAAGTATTACCTATTAGCTTATTTATAAACAAGAAGATACTAATAATTGATTTCTTAAAATACACATCATTTCTTAAATAAGACCTTCAAATGAAGTGATAGCTAAAGGCCATTTTCAATGAATACCAGTTAAAATATATTTCTTTCTCAGGGTAACTAATGTGACCACCAAGCGGGCTTATTTTCTCCCCCAAAAAGACCTCTGAACTGGGGTCCACTCCGTCACTCGGCAGCCACCCATCTGTCAAAGGCGACAGTGGTTCCCGTTTGGCCCTTCTCACCACGATCTCCCGACTCCACAGTAGGCTCAGTAAATATTCATTAAATATTCTTTTATCTCACAAGGCAAAGAAAATCTGCCTGAAGATCCTACAAATAATTCTCAAACCATGACTGTGGGAGTCAGATCTCTTAATGTGCACCTATTTGGATGCCTGAGAAACAGATCTACTCTGAAAACGTCCAGAACTACCTTTTCCATCTCCAGCAGCTGGCTCTTCCCCAAGTTCTGAGTGTCCCAACTCTCAACTCCAGCCCACACAGCAGATCCATCCCGTCCTCTCACTAACGTGCAGGGTTCAGAAGCCCAGCAGACCAGCCCATTTCTGACCAACTCTTCTCAGACTTTCTTCTCTCCTTCTCAGAACACATTAGCACTCACCCTAAAGCACCTAGCTCTATGTGTCTTTTGCTTCAATGTGTTTTTTTTTTTCTTTCATTCACACAGAAAGAGGAGAACTTTCATTTTCCATCTTTCCTTATAAAAATCAGACTAGGAACCCTCCCTTGAGAATCCTGTAGATTTGTATGAATGTATGGTTGGATTCTGATAGAAGATGTATCCATTGATTAGTAATCAAATTCATTCCCATTCCTATGCACACAACAGCTGACAGTTGGGGGAAGTGGTCTGGAAGATTCCTGGGCTACATAACCAAATGCTACTCTAGGTTTAAAAACTTCCCGCATGTATCCCAAGCATTTGAGAACTGACTCCGTGGTTGGGGTTTTTTTAAGCTATAGAGAATCAAATTGTTACTCATTTACTTAACAGTGACAAAGCAAGGGAAGAATCAACAACACCAGCACAGAGAAATGTTTCTGTGATTAACTACTTCTTCCATTCTTAGGCAAACACCAGCTGCGGTAGCTGGTATCTACCACATCCTTACTAGGTATTATCTCATTACCTTGCTGAATCTTCACAACGATCCTACGAAGCAGGCACATTGTTACCCAGGTACTAAACTGTAACTGATGAAGGCATCCAATCTATGTGCAATATAACGAGAAATTTCCCCTAAGAAAGATGGGTACCACTTGGGCTACTCCCCCTTTCTGCTTTCTAGTGACTAGTCTGGCCATAAAGTTCTAGGAGAGAAAGCAGTGATGATCAAGAAAAGCAAACTATCATATGAGTGTGGAGAAAAAGAAATACTTAAAACTTAGATTTTGGTCTCTAAAGTAGCTATATATTGCTTTTCTAAAAAAAAAAAAAAAATTCTAGAAGAGTGAAAGATACAAAGCTTTGAGGCTAAAGAATACAGGGCATTATGGCTTACACTGGATGAAGGTAACTACAGAAAGAGGCTGTGACAAGATAAAGCAGGAAGTCCCCACAGGCCAGGCTGCAACCTGACAGTTAGGAATGAGGGATGTCCCTGTGGAGACAGCAGCAGAGCCGAGCGGCTACCCGGCCACGGCATGATTGTGCAACCCCAATTAGTGCACCTTATAATTTATTCCTCCACCTAGCTATAGTCTATAATCATGTTGAAAGGAAACATGTTGATAAAGATAAAAGCTGTGTGGCAACAAAAATAATGCCTTCCATGTAAATAGCACGTGCCGTCGTTAAATACCTGAGGACTCCCCCGTGCACCACTATTTGACCCGCATCAACTCCCAAAGATCCTGATGCTGATCATCCAACTTGGGGATTATTTAGGCCCCCATCCCATCTCTTCTGTGGATCCTATTCTCTTCCCAGTGATTGCCTCTAAGTTGTTTTCTCTTTATTAAGGTGCCCTCAAACTAAAAATTCATTTCAAGTCAAATGACTTGTTGATGCTGTGGATACAGAGGAAACCAGAATAAGGAAACTAACAGCCAGGCCTTGGGCTGGGCAGTGTACCCACATATTTCCTTTAATCCACATAATCACCCTATAACTTAGATCATATTATTATCCGTTGCCTCCTATTGGCCCTCTTTTTTGAAGCAGAGGCCACAAGAACAATCTGCCCAAAGACATACAGCAAGTAAGTGGACAAATTGGAATTTAGGTTCAAATCCATCTTACTCTGAAGTTCACACTTAGGAGACTGGTTAGAACTCTTAACCAGTTTATAATAAGAACATCAGGACTTTCTCTCTGGAGAAGGTCAGCATGCATCCAAAGAAAAAAAAATCACGATGCTTGGGTCTAAGTGGGTTAAACAGAGGAGTAGGTTGAATTTCCCAGTAAATAAGGAATCTGGAAATTTTCTATCGGCTTTATTTGTCTGACATGACATTGGCCTGGCCCTTCCCTCTCGCAGTCTACCTCACCCTCCAGGAAGTGGACGGCTCGGGGAGATTCAGAACGAGGAACCTGACTCCATGTGTCAGGACACTCTTGTGTGTGACGACACAGACGCTGGCTGGTCGCAGCCCATCCGCCCCTCTGTTTTGGAAGCTCCCACACTCTACAAACTGTCTGGAATTCATTAAGACAGGAAAACAGGCTGACAGTCGTATTTCTGCAGAAGTTTTGTGAAAAACAATTTGGTCATGTGGACATGCCCCAAACCACCATCACCCTGTTTCTTAAACAAATCATTCAGTCAAGTGACTGCAGTATGTTTCAAGTTCCACACGCCCAGAGTCTAGATCAAACGACAAACCCCTTTTGAGCTTTGGGTCAGGGCTCCTTGTGGTAGTACAGCTAAGTTAACTTCCAGTCACTCGGAGATCACATTTACACAACCAAGAAGTCTACTGCTGGAAAGCCTACTTATTCCTATTGTTGGATTTTTCTGCTATTTAAGCATAAACTTTTCTGATTAAAAGAAAAACCCATGGTTAATTTGGATTGTCTGTCACCTGACAGCAAACTGCCCAAGCTTCTATGTTGTTTGCATCCCAGCTCTACACGATGCTTTCTATTCCAAGTTCATTGCTCAAAATCACATCACCACCTCCTCATTGCAATGGTTTTCAAAGTGTGAGCCCTAGACCTACAATCTGAGCAATCACTTGGAAACTTGTTAGAAATGTGAATTCTCAGACCCTACCCAGACCTACGAGTCAGAAACTGGAGTGGTGTGTCTCGGCAGTCTGTTTGAATAAGCCTTGTGGGGATGCTGACGCACACTCAAGTTTGAGAACCACTGCCCTAATGCTCTTGCCATAAATCTGATGTCTCCGTATTGAATTATTCTTATACTGCTGTTTTGGAATGAAAACTTCCCTGGATCAGAATACATTTAGTAAAAAAAAAGGAAGGGAAGGGGGAGAGATGCTGCTTGTATTGTCAGGCCAGATATAATCATTCATAATAATTTCTCACTGGTTAAAAAAGAAAAGAGGAAAGTTCCCTCTAGAAAGTTAGTTATCAGATCTGCATTAGTGATGCGGTAGCACTCAATGTCACCCTGGGATTCTCTTTGGCTAGACAACCCGCACCTCCCTGGAATCAATCCCTGTGATAAGGACATGCAGCCAGGCCTGTCTCAAATTTTCCATTTCTGGATCCATGAAATTAAACTACACAGGTTGAGCACATGGGAGGGGTTGTTATAAGAATTTGGAAATAGATTATTAGCAGGCAAAATAAAAGCATCCACTAGAAGAAATATGTAAGGAAAGAAAAGTTGGCTGCCAGTGAAAACTGTTTAGTAAGATGTCAGGTATACGAAACCGAAAGTGAGAAAGAGGGGTACACTAGGAAGATTCCATAAGGCCAGCAGAGTGACAATGTAGTATTGCTGACCCCTAAAAAGAAAATCTAATTCACTGTCCTTGCCATTCAGCTCTCTGCCATTAAATCGTGCATTTCAGTGACTCTGATACTATGACTGACCAAGCAAGCACCATCAAACCCTCCCATTCATTTCTAAATCAACAAAGATTGAAAGCTTGCATATGTAATGAGTATCTAATTGCACTCTAATATCCCATCATTTAGTATTTACTCATCTAGCATTTACCTATGTAAAAATATTATTAGTGGTTCCAAAAAGTCTACACACTCATTGTCCAATACCACAAGCCAGCAGCCGACCTCCTACGAGTTGCCCTCCAAGCATATACTTCCTTGCAGAAAACAGGCACACTTTTATTTGGAATGTCACCAGGAATCCCGCCAGCTGCTTATATTTTTAAGGATTGCTTCACATAAGCTACTGTAAATTCTTCCTTTAAAAATAAATAAATAGAATTTTCAAGAATGCATCCTCTTCCCTTGAAAGTAAATGACCTTACCTGGCCAATACTATTTTAATGTTTATTCATAATCATTCTCTGCCAAAAGCACTATAAATGAGTTACAAAGGGTTCTATTAGCCAAGGTGCCAACATCCTAAATTTAGATGGTGCAACCAGCAGGCTCAGTAATACAACAGAACAAAGCTAACGCTGAAATCATACCTTTTCACCTTTTGCTGGAAAACTTCAAAAGCTACAAAAATTAAAACAAAAATATACCCAGTCCTTTTGATAGAGGGGATTATGACAATTTGACCACTGACTTATCTGTGTGTCAATTAATGGACTCAATTTTAGAGCACTATCTCCACCGGTCTGGGATAGATCCCAGGCAAGAGGAACAACGTGGCCACATCTGACTGGGGTCCTCTAGTACCGAAGTCCCCAACCTCCAGGCAGTAGACAGGTACTGGCTGCCTGTCAGCAACTGGACCACACAGCAGGAGGTGAGCGGTGCACAAGCACATCACCACATAAGCCCCACCTCCTGTCAGATCAGCAGCGACATTAGATTCTCACAGGGGCACAAACCCTACTGTAAACTGCGCATGCGAGGGATCTAGGTTGCGCTCCTTATGAGAATCTCATGCCTGATGATCCGAGGTGGAGCTGAGGCGGTGATGCTAGTGCTGGGGAGCGGCTGCAAATACAGATCATCATTAGCAGACAGATTTGACTGCATAAGAAATTTACTGCACTTGAATCATCAATAAATCATCCCCTACCCCCACTCCCAGTCCATGGAAAAACTGTCTTCCATGAAACCAAAGAAACTTTTTGGTCCGTGGTGCCAAAAAGGCTGGGGACCGCTGCACTTATAGACTTTACCAGGATTGCACTAGGTCCTGAGATAAACAAGAAAATCTTCTTTAGGATTTCCATGAGCATTTCCTTTCAACAAATTCCAAATCTCCAGTTATAAACACAAAATGTATGTTTTGAAAGCTATGCTTCCTAGAACCAGTTGGTATTTAGAAACATTTTATGGTAAAGGTACCAAAGTAAACATAGTATTCCTGTATGTCATTTCATAATTTTATATATAACCACAGCCCTCAGGCTAAATGAATCTTCTCTGCCTCAAATTTTCTTCCCATTAAGGCAAGTTAAGCTTCCCAGAAAGAAAACCTATTCTACAAATACAAGCCATGCTTTCTCCCAACAATGGGGACAACCACTTTTCCGATGCTGCTCTTGATCACATGGGAAAACAGATGAACGTGTGTGAATGATTCAGCAAGTTATCCCACTTTGGAGAAGAGGCAGGGGTGGGAAGGGTGACGACCACAGATGCCTTCCTGAAATTGCTCAATGAGCCACAACTTCTTATAGGACAGAATTCTACCAGTGCCCCCTATAGACCTATAACTCACTGCAGTGCGTTTGGATTTAAAATATCTGCTCTCACACCATCCAGGATTTTTCCTTTTAAAAGTAACCACTCCATGCATCCTTGAATCAAAGAAACAGCCACTGAAATCCAAATGCTTTGAAGATTTTTCTTAAGTAGTTGAATTAAAATCCAATGCCTATGGATGTCGAAGTTACTGAATACTCGAGGTGCTGCGTGGGAGGACAGCTTCTTCTTCTTCAATTCTGTGTCAACATTGACATTTTCACATCAGAGTGGACAGGAAGTGTGATCTCAGGACTAAAACACAGGACTAGGAGTCAGGAGTTCTGTGCTGGCTCTTTGTTCCTGGTGGGTGTGTATATTTTGTTAACTCAATCTTAGGCTTACTTTTTTAATCTTTGGTTAGGTGGGCTTTTCCTTTACACCAAAAAAGTAAATCCAGCCCAAAAAAAAAAAAACATTCCTAGGCTAAGGATGGTCAGACATGAATGATCTCAGGCAACACCGGCAAGCAGAGCAAGGGACAATATCAAGTAGGATGATTCTAGAACAAAGAAAGGATAATAAAAATAACAAGACTCACCTCTTCTCTTAGTCCAGGGTTAGGTTTATAAAGACAAACATGAGTCTCTGACTCACTCAACATTAGGAAAATGCTTACAACCAAGTAATAAATACTCCTAAGGAAGACTAATGTCTGTATTTCTTTTTCCACTATTCATATGTTACCTTAAACCAGTCCTATGGGTATTCCTGAACACCTACTAAGCATCAAGCCTGATGTTAGCAGCTTTACATACATTACCTTTTACCTTTGCAGCAGACTGGCAAGGTAGCTACTATCCCATTTTACAGAAGAGGGAATTAAAGTTCAGAGATGTTGAGTAACTCGTCCAAAGACACAGAGCTAGTGAGTGGTAGTACCAAGATTTGTACCTATGTCAGACATTCAGGTCTTACCTCAAAATAACTTCCTCCAAGAGGTCATTCCTGATCATCCAACCTAATAAAGCCCCCTTCTTTCACAATCACACTCTACCAATAACACCCTGTTTAGTTTTCAGAGCAGTTAGCCAAAATTATCTTGTTCCTTTATTTGGTTCATTATTAACTGTGCCCCACCTCCGAGAAGCAAGCACCATCTAGCAGGAACCTTGCCTGTCTGGTTCTCCATGCGATCCTCCATGGCCAGCACAGAGCCACTCACTCACATGGTGCCCAGCACCCGAGAAGCCCCCGGAAAGGCTGACCCTCGAAGATAAGAGCCTCATCGTTGTGACTCTCAGGACAGATGTCTTAGACAGACACTTCCAATGTGTGCTTCTTTATTCTTCAAAGCATGCACGAAAAGCCACAGGAGGGAAAAACAAAACAAAGAAATAAGGAAGCCATGTCTCAAAAACAGGCTAGAGAAATGGGTTTACCATTGAGAAGCCAAACTTGGGCCTCCTCTCAAAACCCTTGGCAACAGAAACAGGGAAAAGAGAAATTCCCACAGAGATCACAGACCTCCTTGCAGGTCTTCTTGACCTGGTTTGTCTCAATAAAGACGCAGACTTACGTCTTGGTGTGATTCCTTTTCTCAGAGTACACAATGTTCACAAAAACCTCCTTATAAACTGCAAATTTATCTTTACAATATCAAAAGCTTGTAGTGACTGCATTTAATATCTTTGACCTGCCTCCTGGATTATTTTCTTCCAATAATGCATGCTTGGAGTAGAGTCAAACACATTTTTATAATTTATTCTGATTAGACAAACCCTCAGCAAAGTACAATTTAGATTTCACACACACATACACACACACACACACACACAAAAAATAAAACTCTTGCCTATTGTCCTTGAAAGATGACAAAAAAAAAATTAACCAGAGATTTTTTTTTCCATTTATTTATCCTAATACTGCCAGTTCTGAAACAAAGCAGTTGGAGGGAGAAATTTAGTAACTTTGATTTGTCCCAAGATACATTTTTTTACACTGAGGTCCTATTCCTGACAGTAAGCACATGTGATCTGTTCTAAAAAAAGGATATTTTCCACTTCTTGCACAACTGGAGCAGATATAAACATCAGCCTGTGCAAACTGCACTGCAGAACTCAAAAGGAATTAAACATACATGCACTTAAATAAAATCTATAATTAGTAGTAATTGGGAAAAGGAAATCTCCAATAACACACAAAACCAATTCGTAGACTTCCACTTTAATCAAGTCTTCCATCTAATCATACCACAAAATGAATCTGCATAATAATATTTGAATATCTGCCAGGTTAAGGCACCTCAATCATGTCTATTTTGCTTCAGATACATGATTCTATCCATGTTTGAGTTATTATGATGATGAACAAAAAAAATTGCATCGTGGCAAAACTGTACTAGAAAAAAGGAATTAATTGCATTTACTAACAGTGCTAGACACCGTGCTTAGCATGTTTACACATTTTTGCCTCGGTTTTAAAACTTTTACCAACCCTAAGGGGATGGGTTCTATTGATCTCATTTTATAGGTTAAGAAATTGAGACTCCAAGAGGTTAAGAATCTTGAACACAGACACAGTAGTTAAGTGGTAAAGCCCTGACCATAATGCTTACACCAGGCTTCCTCTAAACCTGTCTGTGTGCATCTAGTCTCTCTCCACCACGGGATGCCACCAGGTGCCTGGAGACCATGAGGAAGAGCAGAGAGTCTGGTTAGAAGCTTAAAAGGTAAATGAAAACCCTAAACATCTGCTTTAGTATTATGCCCTCCAAGGCGTCTAGCATTTTATTTAATGTTATAAAGAAACATGTTTGAGTATTGTTCATCTTGAAGACCAAACCTTACCCTTACTTGTCCACAAAACTGCCCCACCAACTCGCCTTCCTCTATTAAATTCCCACTCTTGGTCCCCCACCCCAACAGGGACCACACTCTGTCTTATATGATTGACTGTATCCATGTGTCGTCTTTCCCTCACCCCACGAGGAGTTTTGGAGAAAGCACAGCAGGATGTGTCTTTGGATTTTGCACAATTGTGCACAGTACAGACTAGAGGACAAGAGCACGAGGCTGGAGCTAGACCACCTGGGATTAAATCCAGGTCCCATCTAACTGGCATGCCTCAGTTTCCTTCTCTTTAAAATGAGAATAAAAATACAGACACTCAAGGTTGAAGTGAGAATTAACTGAGTTGATTTAAGTAAAATACTCAGAGTAGTGCTTGGCATATAGTAAACACGAGGTGAGTGTTAAGTGTTTTTTAGATTATAATTAATATCATTATTGTTTTTATTATTATGATTACCTCATGAGGGCTTTGCAAAGATTAAGTACGTTTTATATACGTAAAAACACTTAGAATGGGCTGACATACAGTACATACCCAATAAATGTTAGCCATCATTATTGGTATTAATTGCACATACTAAGACTCAATAAATATGTGTTGAATATGAATTTTTACGTGTGCACTGTCACAACTGCTAGGGGTTTTTTTAGCCAGCATAAAAGAATTGTTATGGATTGGATCAAAAATATAAAATGCAAAAAATTTATCCTGACACCTCATTAGGGGGAAAGCAAAAAGGAATTTACTGATATCAAAGGAATTTTATTTCATAACAATGCTTGCCTTAGAGAAGACAACCACAATTGACCAAATGCAAACACCTTCCAGGATGCCAGAGCCCAATACTAAGTAATACAGAAAATAACAAGAACGACATCTGCTAACACTTACAGAGCACTTACTATATGTACCAGGCCCCCTGCTAACACTTTCCCACAGCGGTGCCATAGTTAATATTCTTAAGACCCCTAGGAGGCAGACCCCCATTTGCCAGACGAGGAAACTGAAATTAGAAATCACCCAGGCTGCGCAAGGTCACCCAGCTAGTCAGGGACAGACATCGAGGCCAGAACAAGGCTCTTCATCTCTATGCTAGTGGTGCCCTGCAGGTTGGATAGACCAGAAAAATCAAGAAAACTTTCAGAAACCAAAAAAAAAAAAAAAAAAATTCAGATAGTTTTGTTTTACCGAGAATGGATTATCATTTCATAAAAGAAAGGGCATTTTTCAATATGATAACAAGAGGGAAAAAAATCTCAGCATAAATCCAAGAAATGGAAGTGGCCTTATACCCAAATATGCATGCGTAAGAGTGCGTGTAACAGTCTTTGTCTTTCTCATGTCACCCCAAATCTGGGAAAAAGTCACACACCTCTCTATGAATCAGCATTTGGAGATCACTGCTCTATCTTGTCCTGCCGTGATAAACCTAATACTCACTTTCGTTCCCATTTCCAATTTGCAGGAAGTTTAATAATAGCTGTCTAAACGGTACTATAAAGTTAAGAAGAAACGGGAATTAAATTAAGCCAATTCTGAAGCCTGTCTAGGAAAAGGAAAGCATTAGCAACTACAAAGCCACAGAATTTAGCGCTGAGTACACCAAACCAAAGCACCACGAGCCTTAAAGATGCTACCATGTTTTAAAACGTTGTTTACAGGTCTGAAAGGCGGAGAGAGAAATCCCTCACTCAGACGAGTTCACGCAACAGTTCCATGTTTGTCTTCCTGCCGTGACGATGCCTGCGTGAGCTCTGGGTTCACTCTGAATCTTCAGCCCTCTTCCCCTGCCACCCAAAGCTCAGAACTCATTCCCAGGAGAAAACACAAAGGTTTTAAAAACCTGGTCGGAAGGACCAAAGTGCAAATAATTCTTCATTAGAACCTTTTCCCGTAGCATGTGTCTTCCTGGGACACAGCCTTCCCCATCAGTATGACCAAAACGGGGTTTGCATAATCTAAACCCAGCAACTTCAGGTTCCTGAAGTCAAAAAGGACTGGGTTAAGAATGAAACTTGGCCAGGCATGGTGGCTCGTGCCTGTAATCCTAGCACTCTGGGAGGCCGAGGCGGGAGGATCACTCAAGATCAGGAGTTCAAGACCAGCCTGAGCAAGAGTGAGACCCCTGTCTCTATAAAAAAAAATAAAATAAAAAAAAGAATGAAACTTGTCTCTACTCATCAAACACTTGAATATCTGACTTAGCCCCAGTGAAGGATATATAAATTCCTCTTTGGAGAGAGCCTGGTGGATACCTATTTTTAAAGGATTGGCAAAAACAAAAACCAAACACCTTACTCTGAGAGAGATACAATACTAAGGAACAAAGCAACACAGATTCAAACAAGTATTTATTGCGCCGGGCATTGTTCTAGGTCAGTGGTTCTGAATTGGGGGTGATTTTGCCTACCATGGGACCTCTGACAATGTCTGGAGACATTTTCGATTGTCACAGGTGGAGGGGGCAGTACTGGCCTCTAGCAGGAAGAGGCCAGGGATGCGCTGAACATCCTGCAATGCACAGGACAGCTCCACAGCAAAGAACTATCTAGATGGCCCAAAATGTCAATAGCAGCGAGGGTGAGAAACTCTGTTCTAGCCTCTGGGGATACAACAGTGAACAGGGAGCAGACAGAAATCCCTGCTCCCTTGGAGCTTGTAGTCTAGTGTGGAGAAACACTTAATAAACATATTGCAAAATTATACGGTAGGTTATAACATAAGTACTATGGAAAAAATGCAGCTGGGCAAGGAAGACAGATTTTAGAGGGATAGCAACTGTAAATAGGTGGTCAAGGAAGGCCACACTATCAGGGAATGATATTTAAACAACACTCAAAGTTGGTGGGGAATGAGCACTGTGGCTGTCTGGGCAAAGAATATTCCAGGCCAAGGGAACAGCAAGTGCAATATACAAAAGCACAGAGGTGGAAGGGCCTGGAGTCTTCCGGGAACAATGAGGAGACCAGCCTGGCTGGAGCAGAGGGAGCTAGGAGGGGGCAGCAAGAGATAAAGTCAGAGTTGACAAGCAGCCTGACCACATCAGCTGCCTTGTGCCATCTCCAGGAACTTGAGTTTTACTGAGAGAAACCAGAAGCCATTGGAGGATCCCGAGCAGTGAATGACATGCTCTGACTTAAGGTTTACCACAGGGTTTCTCAACCTCAGTGCTATTAACAATTGGGGGGGGGCAGATAATTCTTTGTTGTGGGGGCTGTCCTGTGCTCTGTAGAACGTTTAGCCGCTTTTCTTGCCTCTACCTACTAGAAGTCAGTAATGATTCCTTTCCATTGTGACAATCACAAATGTCTCCTGGTTGAGAACTAATTTTAAGAGGAACACTGTGGCTGCTTTATTGAAAATTCACTAAAAGCAGACATGGGCAGAAAGCAGGAAACCAGTTCAGAGACTACCGCAAGGACCCAGGCAAGGGGTGATGGTGTCCTGGCCTTAAGGGGTAGCAGAGGAGTTGGTGAGAAGTGGGCAGATTCTGGACATATTTTCAACTTTAACAGATAATCTGGAGGAATCCAAGTGATAGACAAAATGACCACAGCAGTCTTAACCTTTTACTTTCAATTTTTTCCAACCAAGGCATACAAGAGGTGAAGTGCCCCACCTAGCAAAGACTTAAGACAACAAGCACTGAGAAAACCCTGCATGGTATGTAGCCCTTTAAAAGTCACACACCAGATGTCGATGACAATACCATTAGACAACTGTGGAAAACAGTATAGGGCAATGTTGCCAACTCCATATATTTATTCACAGATTTTATTTAACTGGTTTATTTCAAAGTGCATGTGTCTGCTTCACATACAAGTTTTACAACAACTTTTTTAATTTAGCCTGGTTCAGCCCCACACCTGTTTCTAGCATCAACGTGTGAAGCCATTTCTTCCCACGTACCCACATTTTTCCTGACACGTGCTTGCTCGCTAGCTACCGAGGACGTTCACCCTTGCAAGAAATTTTTGCTGACTTTGAAAAAGAATAGGCCCCCATCCTACAACAGGAGTTTCTCGGCACCCATTCGGGTTTTCCCAGATGGTATTTTCCTCACTCTCTCAAACTCATTTAATGTTATGTATCAGCTGCCATCAAAAATGTCCCAAACAGTCCGGTTAATTCATTTCTTTCAGGATTCCACACACACTCGCTCCCTCATTCTGGCCATGTAAGCATTTGCTTATAGAAGCAAAAGCAGAGACTGCTCAGTAAAACACTGGTCCCTTCAGCCGAATGCAGATAATGCCCCAGTGAGCATAACCAACAATACCCTTTACACACTACTACTCAAAACCCCCAGCCCCCAACACACACAATCTATGCTCACACACAAAACAGCCATTATGAAGAAAAACCACCAACTAAAGGCTGGTTTTATGCATCTAACTGCTTAGGAGGTTTCCTTGCAATCTGTGTCAAGCATCTACAAAGAGGCTGCTTCAGCAACTGCAGTCAGTAGGTCTGCTGTGCCCAGATTTTCTTCCCGGACTTGGACTCAGACGCCTGCCAGAGCCCTGAAGGAAAGAAACGTGGCTCCACTGTCTTCTGGAGCAAGAGCCAGCCAGGTGCTCTCCAGAAGCAAAGCCTACCTACACCACCTCACTTCCTGATTCAGTTGCCCATTCACCCTGATTTCTGGACCCTCTTCCCCTCCACCAGCCAGGCCCATTGCCCCCGGCCCTGCCCGCAGAGAAGGACAGGGCAGGGAGGGTTAGGGAGCGCAGAGCAGGGCTGGATGCTTCCTTATCACTTCTCACAACCGAGATGGGGCAAATAACCCCTTCCCTGCTCTCAGCCCCAACTGACCGTCACCCGCTTAGTAAACACTGGAAACGAGAAGAGCGAGGTATCCCTCCCGAGTGGACGCGGGAAGGTGATGAGAAAGGAAGACACCCATTCCATTCCAACAGACAAGTAGGAACGCAGGCAGCAAAAGAGGGCCGCGCAAAGAGAGCGGGCACTCGGGGTTGGAGGGCGCCAGAGCAGCAGATACCTTCACTCCTCTTCTACAAAGTTTTTGAAGTCCCCAACGAATTAAACACGTGTCGCTGCCAATCAGAGGGGGACACTCGCTAGAACCCCCAGGCCCAAGGTCCTCCCCCCCCCAGCGTCACCCCAGCCTGCTCAGGGGAGGCCTGGATGCGAATGCGACCGGCGGTCCCGGGAGCTCAACCTGGGCGGGGAGACACGCCCACCGCCGCCCCGAGCAGCGGTCCGGCAGGTGAGGGGCGGGGCCCGGGGACTTCACCTGGAAGCGGCCGGGGCCCGGTTTTCCCAGAGGGGCCGCACTCCTAGGAGGCGACAGCAAGCGAGCCGATGGCTTCCCTCCCACGTCGCATCTCAATGCACCCAGAGCTGTCCCTCTCCGAGCCCCCCCCCTCGGCCCGCGGGGACCCTCAGAAAAGGGGGTTCACTGGAAACTCCCACTGGACGGCGTCCCAGCGCGGCGCTCCTCCTCCCCCACCCCGCGCCAGGTCGC